>KN891051.1:0-34167 GCA_000934455.1 Apostichopus parvimensis
TTCTTCCAGACAAACTGGACTTGCCTAGTAGATTGTTCTGAAAGTAAAGTAAGTCATAATACCAAATGAACATAACATGGAAGGTAGGACCCAGTTCCCTGCCTCCCCCCCCCCTCCATCCTCCCTCCCATCAAGGTTTAGTTTAGCTGGCAAGAAAGTTACTTGACTTGGACCACCAAACAACCCAAGTAAAGACAGCTATGGGGTTGTACATTAGTACTAGGTGTAACCCAAGCATTCAAGCAAAAAGGAAGAATAAAGTAACTAAGAATAGGAATGTCCTAAGAAAGAAGTTGGTGGGGAGGGGGGGGGGTAGTATTTCATAACTTGAATTATAAGGTAACCGTCACTGCTGGAAGTGATGATCAAGGCATAATCAGATATCAGATTAGATGAGAACCTGTTGGGAAACTACTCTTGAACTTATAACACTTCCTCATGATGACTAACGTTCCATCACATTAGAGTCCCACGATAAAGCACTCAATAACACCACAATAAAGCATTCAATAACCGTTAGCCAATCCACGCATTACCCTTCAGACACGCTCTACCCATATTACGGTTTTGATAGAAGTTCCTACTGATGAAGTGAAACTAATCAATTGTTTACCTTTCAGCTATTTCCTGTCTGAGACTAAATGTTCCCTCTTGTTCCTGTTATCTTTGCTGAATAGTTTCAAAACAGCACTTTAATAATCTAAGCGGAGGTAGTTCGTATTGTTGAGCATTGACAGTTCTACTTTCATACTCTGTGTGTTATATCTGATGAGCTTTTAATTTCTTTCTTTCATAATGTAGTCTTCAACTGCCAGCTCAATTTCTGCTTACCTTTTGCTTAATTTATTTTCTTCTATTGTTTATATTACAACATGATTAATCATTTGTATATTTGTAAATAAACTATATCATTATCATTTCCATGTTTACAACATGGTATAACTATCCTTTATGTTTCTAACACAATACAGTTAACATCATAAAATGTTTTTTAAAGCAATTAGGCAAAATATTTCTTAAATGCCTCTTATAAAGCAACTACTGTACTTCCGTGTTTATTTCCATGTTTGGTAACTGCAGCATTAGTATCTTGTTTCTTGAGTCTAAAATTATTATTATCGCTCTGATTTTAAGACAATAGATTCCAATAGCTTAAAACAATAGAATCCATTAGCTTAAAACAATAGAATCCATTAGCTACCGTAGATTATCGTCTGCTCCTTCCATCAGGTAATACAGGATGTGGAAATTCCTCTCGTCTTTCGGCCTTCGGATGACCCGGTATTTCTCGAGTAAGAGGACCTTAAAAGAGATGCAGCAAAACTTTCTTCCTTGAGTTAAATATGCAGGAGTGCTTTACGTAAGGATAAATGAACTTTTAACATGAGATACAATCTTATCTTTGGAGCTGATAAAAGGGTAATCTAGACCCTTTTCTAACTTCTAAGCTTTTGAGCAAAATAATCTGGATGAATGGAGAATGATAATTAAAGAAAAACAGATGACAAGAAAAAGCAGTTTGAAAACTGAAGATGATGATATCAGCTTCTATGTTCAGGACTCACTGGTTTTAGTTTATCTTAATGTTTCACACATTACAATATTAAATTATCAGAAACAACACAGAACCAAAAATGCCAAAATACATTTGCTGCAACCTAAGTAACAAAGAAAACTAGATAATAATTTAGGGCTGTGTACCAATTTCTTCATAAGCTGGGAAGTTTAGAGTGCACATGTTTTAATGAGACAGGTAAACACAGACCGTATTACGTACATGAAATCCAACATCATTTGACAGAACACAAACTCTTTGGCTGAAAGGCTTTCGCTTTTGAATGGATAACTTCTCACGAAATGAAACAAGAGTATAGAAATGTCAGAAGTCTGCCACATATCAAAGTTGTTTTTTTTTGGGGGGGGAGGGGGGGTCAGGAGAAACAGAAGGTAGTGGGGTCCCTAAAAGTTATCCTCTTAATGATACTACTGTGGATGCATGCATCATCTCACGGCTCTGTAACGTTACCTGCAATGATGCTGCTGCTATCTGGCCATTGTAATCAAAGTCCAGAGAGATGACCTGTGCACACCTTGAGGCGTTAGTACTCTGTATAGTTCTGGCACTACCGAAGGCTTCCATCAAACACAACATGGCATTCAGCTTCTCTACTATAAATTTGAAAAACATGAAAATAACAACAATAATATATGCAGAAAACTTTGGAACAAAGACAGGGATTTTTTATAATTTGGAAACAGCTCATTGATTTGTCATTTGCAATCTGTTAATAGGTAATATTAATCAATATTATATCAAGATTTGTGTAATGCATAGCTTTCTTTTACCTCATGAATCTTTACTAGGTAAACAGTTTATGATTTTTTTCTTTATATGTCTTACTCAGTAATAACCTATGCCCCTGTAATGAATGTCACCATCACCATTTGATAACACACGTTAACATTTCAACGGATCACAATTTTCGAAGCTGTTCCTGACGAAGCGAGTTTAATTATAGTCTTTGGATGGAATGATAACTTGAAGAAGGAAAAAAAAACTCATTTTAATGCTTTAATATTTGAAACTAAGGTCAGTGGATCAAACATAAGTCTTATGCGCTTGAGCACATTATGTTTCAACACGATGACTGCAAAAGCTAACTTGAAAGAGAAAAGAAGGTGTAACATTTTACTCAATATATTGCTTTACTATTTGAAACTAGCTAAGTGGATGAAAACACCAATTTTGAAAGATTCTTATATCGCTGTAAATGTGACATCACAGTGGTCATTGGATATAGAATATTAAACAACACCTAATTATATTCCGGCCATTTGATTGGTCAATTGCTCGTCGATTGCATGTGAAATCTGCTCTATTGCACTCTATGAAATAGAACCGGTTATACTTTTTTGATAGCACTATTTTCAATGGTAAGAGAGCAGAGAAACCTGTCTGTTCAAAACAATCTGTTGCATGAGTGCATTTTACATCCAATTATATCCAAATTTGAAGGTGTTGTATAAAACAAATAATGAATGGTTTCCATTCGTGCAATAGTGCAAATATTTCATGAGTTGAAAGATGTAATTTGTTCCATTCAACTCGGCTGCGCCTCGTTGAATGGAACAAATTACATCTTTCAACTCATGAAATATTTGCACTATTGCACTCATAACCATTCATTATTTGTATAATACTAAATAGGAGAATGTGTCACATTCACTATACATTTTTAACATTTGAAATTAGGTCAGCGGATCACATACAAGTCTGGAGACAATCATTAGATATCGCTGCAAAAATCTGACATTTCGGTAGAATTTTCTTGAGATTTTCCCAGATGGGGCCTTCCCTTTCATAAACATTGAATATTTGCTGAACATATTTGAGTAAAGCCAGCAGATGCATGATTAGCTAATAATACTGTTTCTGCTATGATAGTTCTATTTAAAAGCTAACAATATTCCTTGTCTATAAAAAGTCTGACATTCACCATAAATATTTATATTGTACTTAAGGGTGTATATGACTGTCTTTTTGTTCGGTATGAGCTTGTCAACAAGATGAGGTCTCCCAGTAGAGGCCCTTTCAAAGAACTTAGGACATGCTAGTACACTGTACTGGTAGTTATTCCTATTGTGTGTAGACAGACAGGCTTACGTGTACTTCAATTATTGTAGAGTGATGATACAGCTCAAAGTAGGTCGCTATATTATGTCAACATTCCCTTCAAAATGGAAAACTATATAAACAGATGACAAATAGCAAAACAGATTGTGCTTTTGATAAGACTGAAACGTACATATGGCATTTTCATGTTCTGACAAAATTTTGTATGAAAGGCAGTTGTACTATCGAATGTATGCAAACAAGGAAGGGATTGGATGCATTTACTGTGTATTTCTCTTAAACAGGAAACACTTCACACCTGATCAAAGTCATAAGAAGCTGAGTGATTAGTTGGTTTAGAGCAAACCTTTCTTCGTATCCTAAACTTTACTCCGGTACTCCAGACTCAGCCCATTACAAGGTTACAGTGATTTAAAGGTACTGCATGGCCGCACATGACCATCTACAGAACCACTCGTATTTATACTGCCACACCTCGCAGATGTGGCGGGTGGGGGGTTGTGCAAACCAGAATATCAAACCTTTGGGAAGGTACACTGGAAAGCCAAGAAAAATATCAGACATTTGAGAGAATATAATTTGCAACTTGCAGCTAAGATGTTCCCATTCAAAGAAAAATGTGTAGGCAGCTTAAAACGACTCCTCTGAAATGGGGTGTGCTTACAAAACGTTATTAGTAATTCATTTTTGAAGTTTGATATTTTAATGATTTTCTGATCACCCAAGATGACATTTGACCCACTTGTCAGACAATCAACCTCAACCTCAACGGTGTCCAAAGGATCACCAAATATCTTTTCTCTCTTTTTATCTTTTTACAACTGATCGACCCAATTTTGATTTGAAACTTACTCAGACGCTGAAAATTCGTACTGTAGTCAACCTGTCAACCAATAACTAAGCAGCAAAACAGCAAAAAGGTTAACGAAACATGGAAATAAACCGTAAAAAAGGGAAAACAACCATGACGCAATTAATGATTGTGTTTTGTAATCATTTCAAATCCTCTTCTATGCACAACTCACTAGATATGTTATCGTAGGTATTAGATGGGTTCGCGACCAGGCATAGGTACTGTAGGACGTGTTTCACATTCCACGATTTTCCACTTCCACTTTTCCCCATGAATACAATGGACTGGTCCCTCCTGGTCGTCTGCATACTCAGGTAGGCGGACTGGCCCACGGCGTAGATGTGCGGAGGCAGGTCCTCCAGCTTACAGCCACGGAACATCTGGACCACCTTTGAAGAAACAAGGGATTCATAGTTAGATGGCGGACACACACTGGTACAGTATGCTACACACACTTAGAGTTATAGCAAAGTTTCATGTAATTGTCCCATAAATCGAGTTTAACCCCATATTCGTGTACTACGATTCTCCGTAATTATCATTATCTGTCATTGCACTTTATTCCAAACAGTCATTATTTTCCTAACCACACACAGCTTTTAAGACGGAACAATTTTTTTGTATACATGTATAGACACCAAAAAATTATAATTTTTAATTGGGTACCCAACCAATAAATATTTCGACACAATATCAACTTGTTCATGTCTGGGTTTTATTGGCATTATAGCCCCCCCTCCTTCCCTGCCAACCCCCCCCCCAAGCCCCCTCAAATGGACACATGAAAATTTCAAAATGGGCTATTCACTCCCTACCAAACGTACGTATGTGCCTGGAAGTGAAGTTGAAGTATCTAACATTGAAGGTGAACATCCACAACAACATCACATGATCATTTCTGAGTACTGTGTACACATATTGTACTCAAAAACAGTCAAAATATTGGTACTTCAAAATTAAAACTGGTGAAATATATCAAGAAAAAAAATTCTCTAATTTTAAAACTGTTTTGTTTTGTTTTTCTCAATGGAGACAATGTTTCAGTTGAAAACATTTTTGGGGGAAAGGATACACTTAAAAAATTTGGTTGATTTTAATATATCATATACAAAAATGTTCACAAGGGTGACAAACACAATGCTACTACTGTATATAAAGTGTAAGGGAAGTTTGTGCACATTAACAACAATCTGTCACTTCTTGCAGTGGGTATATAATTTTGTTATTGTCATCCATATTTGGAACATCAATTCTTTTCCAAGAAACAGTTAATTGGACTATGACAAAAACAAAACACTTCCTCCCCACATCTTAATAGGTCTGAGTGTGCAGTGAAGACATATACAGGGCATTAATACACATTCGTAGTCATTGTGTATTAACGAAGTCAAATCGCAGAATATGATCAATGTGTTTTGCCTTTGAACATGAAACTTGAGCAGTTCACTGAGGGGGGGGGGGGGGGGGGGGGGGGAAGAAGAGGGGGATTCAACAAGTTCTCGTAATGTTTCTGAATCTTCCAAATATTGGTGGATGATCACACTTATGACTTATGACAATTATGTCATGTCTTTCATTGCCAAATCAACTTACATTAGTTATTAAGTACTTGTAACAACCTGGTTGATTCTGAAAAGTAACTACCATGCACCCATGCATGGGATTGCATGGTAAACTACTCAAAATGTTTTACTTACAGTTACCAGCAATTATTCTGGGATTTAGGATCTCATATCTAATATTAAAACAACAATTACCTTACCTCAAAGAAAAAAGATTTTTTAAAACTGATTCTGGGTTAAATTGTTTCCAAATTCCTACCATGTACCATTACCACTGTAAACATGGCAACAAGTTGGGATTCTGCATATTAGCCCACTCATACAGCTCCTTCTTACCTCCCATCCAAGCCTCCTCCCACCTCTCCTCCCTCTCCCTTTCCTCCCTTCCTCCCCCCCCCCCCTTTCCTCTGCATTTAAAGCAGCAACTGGCATCAAACATGTAAAGTTTTATGATTATACATAATTCACTTTTACAATGGAGCTCATTTAGCTTATCTGGTTCAAGGTTCACTTCAAATTAAAAGAAGACTTTAAAATTTCTTGGTACTTGAATGGGAATACACGTAAAATCATGACTTAATTTTATAACATGAAATAGTAATATTATGAATGTGAACAACTAATTCCTACAGTATTGCCCATCATGGAGGACATATTTATGTTTTACAGAAGATGATAATCAAATGCTGACTTCCAATTCTGTTAAGTCTAATAACCCTGAAATGAAATAATAATGCACACTGTCAGGGATGTTATGATGATGATGACAGAAATGATGATGATTATAAATTCACGACAAGTTAAAAAATACAGCAAATTATGAAAGAATTATAAATATGTATTACTGTAATTGATGATATCAGCCACAATGATTAATAATCTAATGTTAGTTTTCTAGAGCAGTGTATAGCCATACATTAACTTCAATCTATACTGAAGAATGCAGGACTGCTGGCCTTCATTAATAACACTTCGTCCTGGTTTTGATTACGTTTGCATCTGTGATACGTACAGTATGATTGTATATACAGCCGCATGTATCAGATGCAGTGGAAACCTTCAATTTGCTGACAAGTATTAATAGAGTTTTTATTAAATTTGTATAATTATATCATAGGCAAGCAGCTTGCTCGTGTAAAATAATAACATGAAAAGTAGTATTATATGGATAGGATATATAGGGAGTAATTTAATGTTAAAACTTTTGTGTAGCCGTTTTGAAGGCTCTCGACTTTGTCTCTGTTAATGCAAATGTATACTACATGTTCTTATGTACAGAAACTACTATATCTTTGCACAAGTCTGTTTATAGCTATTAGCCCCAATTTGCAGTATATTGGCTATGCACTCCTGTATCAATTTTTCCCTGATATATGTTAATAATACTTGCCAGTTTCATAATATAAGCTTCTGAAAGCAGACTATAACTTACATTTCCATATTTAATTGTTTTCCTAAATTATATAGCTGCCTGTACTACAAGTCTTCTATACCCTTGATCATATCCACCAAACCCTCTCTTCTCACATTTTTCCCCAACACCATCCCAATCAAGCCTTGGTGAAGAGAAGCAGTTAGAATTGACCCAGGTGCTTTGACTTGCCAAAAAGCCCCCCCCCCCCCCTCATAATAAGTTTAGTCTAATTTATGACTGATGGTGCTGATATTACTGCATATATAACTATACAGCCAGTATGTCCCTAGCTACGATGCATAAGCTAAGGTACCAATGTATGCATGGATCGAACCAATACCACTGGGAAATTTATTCACTGTTAGTCTATAATATTGTACATATTGAGTTTTTATGCAGTCGGTATATACAGAGACTACCATGTACAGGCTAATATAGTCTCTGTACCATATATATGGTAGGCTCTCAGAGATGTATGAAATGTATGATACCTGGAAATAGCTGCAACAGTTAAACACTGAATGAACATGGTTTACCAGAGCCGTATATAGCTCTGGGTTTAACTATTTAACAGCTCCCTCTACTCTGACAAAGGCTACAGTAACTGCTATAGCTGTAATAAACAGCAAGCAGCTACTCTTCTGGCAGTTAGCTGCGGGGAGCTGCTGCTGTATTCTAACAAAGGCTAGTTGCCATCTAGCTATATTAAACAGGGAACAACTGCTCTTGACAGTTACTGTAGCTGTAGGGAGCTACTACTGTACTCTGACAAAGGCTAGTTGCTATATATATAGCTGTATTGTACAGGGAGCAGCTGCTGTACTTCAACATAGGATATTTGCTACAGCTGTATCAAACATACAACAGCTGCTTTTCTGACAGTCAGCTGCAGGGAGCTGCTACTATACTCTGACATACGCTAGCTGCTATATAGCTGTATTTAACTGGGGGCAGCTGCTGTACTTCAACATAGGATATTTGCTACAGCTGTATCAAACAGGGAACAGCTGCTTTTCTGACAGTTAGCTGCAGGGAGCTGCTGTTCTAACATTAACAATTAGGAGAGCTGTTATAGTCTACAAGAGACCTGCTACTGTATATATGCATTTTGCCACATGACTGAGAACTACTGTAAGGAATGTATAGATGTCCCAGTCCCTGTCCGATGACCTACACTACCTTTTCAAAGAAGCTTGTTATAACACCGAAGGGAATTCTGGCTGGCTAAGGACTTTGTCAAGGCTAGAATGAAGCATGCTGCCTAATTCTTGGACATGGAGAGATTGGATCATACAAATATCTGCAAGATATCTCTCCAGTAAGAATAGTGCTGCTCCACACATACAGTACTCAATATGACAGCTGCTACTGTAGGTACCTGATTACTGTACCTAACACTGTATATAGTTTATATAATTCTTTGAGAGATGTGTATGCACCAGATAACAGGAAAACCCATTGTTTATACTATTTGGTGCAATCCACAATGGCTACAGATGAGTCATATATGTTAACATTGAACATGAACCTTCACACAGTAACATTTAGGCACCTCTATATACCTCACAGGGAATCATCAAAATACCTCATGAAAAGTTTTTCAAGTTGAATTACAGAAGCTTTCTTCCATAACGCCAGGTACTGTACCATCTTCTTCCCAACAGCTGTTCCACAAGGAAGGCTATAAGTTTATAACATTAATATTTTTCTGCAATAAAACTTACAGTAGTTAAATCTTATTTCATTTCAAGCCCAAATTAACCACTGAACAGTACCGAGAAAGTAGAACTACTTTTCAATTCAGTTTCCTTTTTATATATAACATAGAAACATATCTGCCAAACACATTGTGCAAGTACACATGCATGCGACTTTTAAAGATATGGTTTTACAAATAATGAATCGGAAAATTACGATTTGAATGCACAAATTATTATAAACATACAGCGAGTCCATTCATCATACTTTCAGTTTCCCTGCTATGTTCCACTAGTAGTTAAATTGCCATCATCACACGCAAAGCCAAGTACAAGCTAAAACTACACCAACAACCATTATCACATGTTTTCTATTAAATATGCAGTACATATAACCTTGTAGCTATATATACATACAGTGGTTGAATATTATTACTGTAACAGCAGCAGCAATATACATATGTTCTTATATAGAGAGATCACACTTCTTATCAATTGATGTTTAAGTCAACTAAGACTTCCCTTCTTTTTCATTACTAGCAATTACAAAGAGAATTCAAACATCCAGGAGTAATTAAGTCTCTCTCTCGGTCATGACTAATTTTTGTCATTTCTCAACCACATTTTTTAATATTTTATTGACCAGTTTCAAGGATGCCAAGGTGTGTATCTCCATAGATAGAGGGTGCATACGGTATATATTCCTTCTGTACTTGATGAACACAAAATGGGCATTTGTTTTCCAGCTTGAGATTATTTTTCGGATCCAGAGTCGATAGCCTAACGTACATTCCTTTGTCAATTTGAAATGTCTGCTCACCCCCTCCTTTTAATAAAAGGCACAAAATTGAATTTTGATGTTTGCTGAGACTTACAAAACATTAAAGAACCACATCTTCATAAAAAATTTAGCCTTAAAGGAGCACATATATAAAATAAGAAAATATATTTAAAAAAACAAGGAACAATAATAGCTACAGGTAGGAACATTACAGAATTCAATTTTTTTTATCTCTTTTTTTTTCTTGGGGTTATAACATAAATCAAGACTAAAATTCTGCCTATAAAGTCTTATAGAGAGAGAGAGGACACATCTCAACTAACTTTTAAGTCAACAAGATTTTCCATATGATAACCTAATTGTATTGTACATTTTCTTGGCTTAATATTCAAGCTTAATGAGCAATTTGTATTTATAATAAAGTATCATGGAAATTAACATCAGAATAATAAATCAGTGCAAGAATATGCTCCATAGTTAATAATAAAAATCTTCTTTCCAAGAAAGCATATTGCCAAAGCTCTAGCTAATTAGGTGTTATTCTTTATAATTATGGAAAAAAATATAAAAATTAACATCTGTCGTCATGACTACAGTATAATGCAACAAATTCACAATACTTATAAATTTTGCCGCTTCATATGAATTTGCTTCAAAACAGACCATTATCAATTGCTCAATGGAACAAATGACATTACACTGCTTTAATACTACAGTAAATAAAATAACTTTTCTATTTCCTATGAAATTAACTTTCTTTCCCTTGGTCAACAACCTTAACCAAGCAAAGCTAAATTCCTACAATATTTGTCTATATAAAAAACTAAACATTCCCATAAAAGGTTCCCAGTAAGTCAAACACTAAGAATTTCCATAGTCTGTTTGTAATATTAAAAAATTAATCACCTTTCCAATTTCAAGTTTAAGTGATATATGGAGGGTCAAATTAACTTGAAAACTTTTTTTTTCAAATACCAAACAACCTATCACAAATAAGGGATTAAAGATGAGGATAATGCGGCACTTTGAATCCTCACTCCCAGGACCAACAAACTTAACGATGATTTATGTCTTCTCATAGTTGAAATTGGGGTGACTTGTATCTTGCTTTTAGTAGCATCGAAATGTAACATCATACACGATGAATAACTGTATTAATATCCCATGAGTTTTGAGAATGAAATTAAGCTGATGGGTGGAGAGGTGGGGAGGGATCGGTCGGTAGACAGATGGATAATAAACACAAACAAAGGATTGTCGGTTGAAAGGAACTGCAGTCCCAAACAAGGATATTTATATTTCTTGGGCATTAAAACATGGCATATCTCTTGGACTAGATACAAGATTGTCTACTTATCACTTTGTTGTGCGTTCATAAAATGAAATATTGCGAAGTTGCCTCCAAATTTAGTAAATGGAACAAGACATCCTGGCATGCTGTAAATATATATTTCCATGGCAACAAGGTACCATTACTATTTCAACTTTCCACTGCAGTTCTATGTATTCATTTTGAAAGCAGGTCCAGTACTCCTGGTAGTCTCCCCCCCTCCCCCCCCAACCCCACTGCCATTTCCATGGCAACAAGGTACCATTACTATTTCAACATTTTCACCGCAGTTCATGTATTCTTTGAAAGCACGTCCAGCACTCCTGGTAGTCTCCCCCCCCCCACCCCACCCCCCAACCCCACTGCCATCCCTCCCTTTCTGAAAAAACTACCAATATTTTAATCTTCTAAATCAGTCTATGGTTTTAACCACTAATTAAATAACAAGAAAATATTTTCACAACCTTTCACATTTGAATTCAAATTGAAGTTGAAATATTTCGAAAAATCGCCCAGGTAACAATAAAGAAGAGATAGTTGCTGATTGTATCGCATATATACTGAGAAGGATTCAAACTTTGAAATATTAATATTATTTTTAAATTTATGATGTTTTCTTTCCTTTGCTGTATTTATAATGAAATATGACAGATCATCATTTCCTCGGACCCATAAATTAAGTTCCGTCTCAGAGGTCTTTACAACTGATGAGCTCAATTTTGACTACATCGTCAATATGGATTGCAGTTAATATTGCACTGTACATGCAGGATACACTGTGCAGGGTTCGGCTCTATATATACCAGCGATCAATGGAAGATCTTATGCATGACAGACTGAAATAGATTGGTATTTGATCGATATCGAGGAAAGAGCCAAGAAATTTTTTAGGAGAGCTACTTGAATTCCTAATGTGAAAAAAATGACCAAGAATATTGTTTCTTTCAATATTTGTTTGAAATGGGTTTTTCATTTTAAAAAAATTCTTTTTTTGATCATGAGCCTATTTTCACTTCAATTACAATTAAAAAAATCCCTTCCTTGCCACCTTCCAAGCTTGCATCAACGTGAATTCTGCTCGGAGTGGTCCCTTTCTCCTCAGTCACAATTGGTATGCAAAGTTCTGAAATTTTAATTGGGCCAATATAATACCCCTTTCAAACTTTGTTTACAAAATCCCAGTGAGTTTTCTGTGGTTGTCAATTACTTAATTAATTGAAAGGGGAATTTTAGAACTATTATAAATCTGGTAAATACATATATATATAGTTGTACATGTACAAGTTCCCTGCTATGATTTAGTTCCTACGTAAGTTGCTTGGTCATTCCATTTCAAATTGACTTCTACATCTAATTTCCTTCTAAGTATATTAAAGCAAAACACCAAGTTGACAAGGTCAAGTTGGCAACTCACAGTTCATTGAACATGATAATACTAAAGGTGTTTTTATTGACTTGATTTAACAGTTGTTAATGCAGCAGGAATCTAAAGCGATACCCTGAACCAACAAGATTTTTGTAAGTCAATCTATTTCACAATTTCTAGAACAGGATCTGGCGCCTTAATACACAATTCACCAACTTGTAATAACAAAGATATCCCCCCAAAAAACAGTCACAAAACACCTTTATTGACCACAAGTCATTGTGACCATGGATGTACTTCATCCTGATCAGATCAAAAGGGTTAGGTAAAGACTAATAGCCCTAAAGTGTGTAGATTAATGGAGGATTGACAATCATGAGATATGCAGCTACCATAAATAGATGCCAACAAATCTAAAAATAATGTAGCGATATGGGTAAGGTTATCAGCCACATTCATCCATTTCCCTCTCCTTGGCATAAATTTTAGAAAAATTAATTGGAATATTAATAGACAAATCTACGTTCATTGGAAAAATGAGTCTGTCTTTATGTAGTTAATACTTCATATTTGACTATAGACAGTCCATACATCAATACTTAATATTACTACACAACAACTTTACATACAACTACATATGTTGTTACAGTAGTTACATGGATGGGGTCTATGGTAACACTATACCTCCTCAATATGCCTCTCCATCCACCCCCTACCAAACCAACCTGGTTATTACATATGTACCACTAGTAAACATTATGTTGTAATTGTCTGAAACATATGTACCAAGAATAGAGTCAATATGATACATCAATTTTAGTACTAATTCCTTCCCAACAAAATGATCCCTATCAATTATAATGGAATTTTAGTTTATACTATAGGCCATTATACGTAATGAAAACTCTTTTCAGCTCAACAGTTATCCTTGGAATATGATTAAGGTCATACCACTATATTTAAAAGAAAACTTGATCTCTAAACTATAACCAAACTCAAACTCAAAGAGTAAAAACAATAATTCCAATCCACTCGTAAATTAAAAATGGCATCATCTTCATTCAATAATGAGAGGTAACTATACCATAGAGTGGGACAAGCTAGGGTATGTCCAATCCCCACCACAGCACCCTTCTCCCCTATCCCATCTCACTACCCCATCTCCCTCCTCCCCCTCACCCTCTCACAGTTAAATTGTCTTAGCTCAAACAAAACCAAAATGCTTGAGTCTCCCAACTCAATGATCAAAGCATGGTGTAGCTTCACACCATACGATGTATTAAAGTTGTGGTATATACTTTAACGCCCTAAATGATACATCCATGGCTCGATGAGTTTCTTCTGACGTTTAAACAGAATAATTAGGACAGATCCATGTTTCACGAGGCAAACAATTAATTACCTCCTGTAGAGAGACTTGAGACGTTAACATTCTCCCTGCGACACGTTTCCTTTAATTTAATCGGTGTTTATGCTAATCGCTGGTGATTAAGTCAACCGAACAAATTTAATGCTTCCGAGCTACTGTGTACACGTATTTATTCTTATCGAGAATCGCTGGTGATTTTAACCGGACTGAATGTTCTAAATGATGAATAGTAAACAGAGAAAGTTAGACAACCCATTTAATTTTTCAACTTTTCTTTGAAAATATTCTAAAATTTATGACACATTAGTGTTGATTGTATTTGGACTTTTCAGCAATTTTGGTTAACTATTGATGACTTGTCTGTAAGGTAGGCAGTGTTTGCAATATATCTATCAGGTGGGCTGCAGGAAAATATGGGATTAAGAATAATGAATTCTCATTTTCATAATATACTTAATTGCAAAATGAAGACTTCAAATTGAGGCCTGGTGACATAACTGAACCCCAGGTCCCACCATGGGTCTCCATATCCTTGGTGACAGTGTTGTGAGATCTTACTTATTGCAATGCAACCAACCTCTGCCTGAAACATGTGAATTGCCACTTCAACAATCACAAAAGCTCCAAATGGTTGTACTATTAAACAGCTCAGACCAAATGTAGGTTAGGGCATACCTCAAGTGGGTTTTTTTTTTTTGTGTGTTGAAAAACAGCTCTAATTCAAAAACAGGAGACCTCTGCAGTGCTGTTGAAAAGAACATATAACTTGAAAGGGTATTATAGTTGAGTGATTTCAGTGAAAGTATATTATTGTTGCTCATAAACAGTTTCAACTGATACTATCCTGCCCTAGCTCAGCTTTGGTGCTTAAAACTGTCAAAAGATGGCATATATGGTAACAAGCTATGGGTGTATGGTTTTAATGGAAACATTTGAAGATGGTCGGTAAATATATCCTATTCCCAAGTATTACAGACAGTATGATGATAGTCAATCATGTTAAAACTTCAATAGAGCCCTCTTTTTCCTTAACTGTACGAAAATCAAAATTTCTAATTAAGCTTGCATTAACATCTGGACAATTTCTGGAGGAGAGCAGGACCCCTGACATTGAGGGGCCAAAAGTTTTCCAAGCAGTGAATAACATGCGCATAAAGTGTCACCATGGGTCTTACCATCTATACCACTGACCATTCTTCTGACCCCTTCAAGCCCCTAACCCACAACCCCACCCCCCCCAACAAAAAAAAAAAGAAATGAAAACCGATGACAGGGTCCTTGCAGTGAAGCACCATTGAAAACTTTTTAAGGCAAAACATTTTAGGCAATTCTTAAAGGTCATAAAATATAAGTTTCACCATTTCTATGTTAAGTGATACCTGTAAGTACTGTAGTTATGTGAGCCATGTAATACCCACAGCAGCATATAGGCTCAGCAAGTCAAGCCTTAAAATGTCTCTACAAATTCCATTACATTCAAGTCTTCCTGTTTACTTAAATTATCCCATTTTGTCCTATTCACTCTTTCAAGAACGTTCCTCTGAATTTCCTTTGAAACACCAAACTGAAACTGTAGCACAATTGCATAGGTGTGCAATGTACATATATTCTCTGATCGTACGATGTGTCACTGACCACCACATAATTGTTCCTACTTAGACAACTCAGTTACACAATAACTGCTGTTTCAATTGTCACAAATAGTTTTCCACTTCAGTCACCGCTCATGAAATGAAAGGGGACATGAGGCCTTTTGGCCTATATACACCCAAAGTGTGCATGTGTTGAAAGGCCTGAGCTACAACAATATTTTGCTATTGAATTATACAGATGCTTTATTGAAGGTTGTTTAGTCTCGTGCCTATTTTTCCTGAAAATTTTAGACAATCCTCAGCTTTTGCTATTTTTTTTTTTTTGCTTCTTTCGACAAATGGCAATTATTAAAATATTATTCCAGTGATTCAATTTTGGCTTTAATAAATTTATTGCCAACTGGTTATCCTTTGTTTTTCTTCCTTCTTTTTTTCTTTTTTTTTACTTAAAACTATCAAGGCCATTCACGTCCAGATATGACTTGAATTTTAAAGCTGTCATATATAGGTCCAAATATTCAATTTGAATATGAATCTGATGGTAGTTAAGAGATTTTATTACTGTCATAAGTTAAAATTTAATTGTTTCTCATACAGCATAGGAAACTGAAGTACAAGTTGTAAGTAATACAACTGTGTAATGATGACATATGATGGACTTAAGATAAAACAATGCTGTTGTTCAAAGCCAGTGAGTAGTGACCAGACAAAGATCATCAGTTCACGTGTCACAATTCTGCTAGAGATTAAAATAATGGTCACCCATGTTCTCAAATGTTCAAACAACAAATTTTACCGTCAATTAACCTAAAGGCAATTCCCCTCACTGAGACATTTGAAGGTCTCCAACATTGAGCAGAGATGAAAGCATGCTTGAAACAGAGATTAAAACATGCTTGAAAAAGTGCTAAAAGTTTTCAAAAATATTCTCCTGGAAGGTCTGGACCTCCAAATTACTCCCAGATATTGAGGAGCATTCACTTAAAATACTGTACTTAAATGTATGTGAATAAATTAAATCTGCATGTCATGACCTCTGGGAAAAAGAGTTTTATTGGTGACTTTAAGAAATAACCAGATGTTGACCAGTGGTCACTTAATCGATCAAAATACTGAACTGAGATCGAGGAAAAACAACATGTTCTTAGTGTGGCAACAAAATGTTTGTTGTGAGTTTAAATGTGTGTGACCATTATTTGACTTTTCTAGCATATTTGGGGAACGATCCTGATGACCGTTAATCAACTATAAAACAAACTTCCAAACTGTAAGTGAATCAATTAATCTGTGTGTCATACCATAACCTCTGCAAAAAAAAGAGTTTTATTGGAAGATTTTTATGAAATACCGGGATATTGAGGAGTCAGTTCACTTAAACGATTAAAATACTGTACATAAATGTATGTGAATAAATTAAATCTGGGTTTCTTGACCTCTGGGAGAAGAGTTTTATTGGGAAGGTTTTAAGCACTACTCATGATCGAGCTACCATTTGGTGCCAATCGTGGTGACCTTTACGAGCTGCCAAGTTGAGTAGTGGCATTCCTTAAAACCTATATTTTTCATTCTTTGTCCATCATCATCATCATCGTTGCTCTAGTCTTTACCATCCTCGATTTGTTCATCCCCCTAAGGGCTCTTGCGGGGAATGTTTTTCTTCAAATCATCACCCGCCTCTCAGCTTTCTCATCTCGGCTATCAATGTTATGACGTTACTCCCCCGAACGGAAAAAATAGAAAAGAGAAAGAAAGAAAGAAATGTCCTCCTAGGGAACTTGAGAAACTGGTCTGCATGATCCATATCTCAAATTTTCGACTTCACTTGAGATGCAATGCATGGCAGAACTTCGGAAGGCTAAAAATAAACATCTAATTTGACATTTTCAGAGGAGGCTACAAATCCCAGACAAGTTATAAGGTTTCTGCCATGCACACAGCATTAGCTGACTGACTGCAGCCAATGCATGAAATTAGGGATGACAGGATTATCCGTTTCAAGTATTAAAGTGAGAGAGGACGAAGTAATATGAGGAGATATTATATATCTCAACTCAGAATGTTGTATTTTCATTTCTGAAACGGTTAAAAACAAAATGTTAATCAAACTATGGGGTATACAAATATAAAGTTGATATAAAGGGTTGATAGTAAACCACAAGGGTAATATCACTATAATATTTAACCCTTTGTTTGATAACATCCTACAAATTTATATTTTCAGTCTAAGCTGGATCCAATGACTTTTTGTACACCTAAAGGTCGGGTAGAGGTTCTAATAAATAATCACATGTGGAGCATGCAAGAATGTATCGATAAATAAATACAAAATGAACAACAAAGAATGAAAAAAAGTTTCTCTATAAATTTCAGGTTCAGATCAAAAAGTACAACTCTGGGGAAATGGAATTCTTTAGACCTCAAAAAGATAATGCATATAAATGCCTCAGAGTTGCAACATACCAATTAGAGGTACAGTATGTGGTGAATTGCACCAGAGAATTAAAGCACAACACTGTGAGGTGATCAGACCAGCTTATAATATACAGTAGGGTTGATTACTGTTGTAAATGGCATGGAATACACTTATACTGCTAACTGTAAATTTAGTGTATATACATGTAATTTAATTGCATTCTAGTACAGTCCATGTCATTCACTTGTAACATTGTAAAAGAGATACATTTACTAGCACTACAGTAAAGTGCATGTATTTCAATTAACTTGATTCAAGTGCATGCTATTCACTTGCACTACAGTAAAGTGCATATAATACACTTACAGTAAAGTCCACGTCATTAACTTGTAACATTGTAAAGAGTAAGGAGATATACGCTCACTAGCATTACAGTAAAGTGCATGTATTTATATTAAAAGAGGAATGAAGTGCATGCTATTCACTTGCACTACAGTAAAGTGTATGTAATCAGTTTAATACACTCTAGTACAGTCCATGTCCTTCCCTTGTAACACTGTGAAGAGTAAGGAGATAGTCATTCACTAGCACTACAGTAAAGTGCATGTAATTCACTTAAACTGGATTGAAGTGCATGCTATTCACTTGCACTACAGTAAAGTTCATATAATTCACTTACAGTAAAGTCCATGTCATTAACTTGTAACATTATATACAGCAAAGTATAAGCCATTCACTTGCACTACAGTGAAGTGCATGTATTTCACTCAAACTGGAGTAAAGTGCATGCTGCTCACTTGCACTACAGTAAAGAGCATGTAATTCAATTAAACTCGAGTGAAGTGCATGTTATTCACTTGCACTACAGTAAAGTGCATGGAATTCACTAACAGTAAAGTCCACGTCATTAACTTGTAACACTATATACATCAAAGTGTGCTCCACTCACTTGCACTACAGAAAAGTGCATGTATTTCACTCAAACTGGAGTAAAGTGCATGCTGCTCACTTGCACTACAGTGGAGTGAATGTTATTGGCTATATGCTAGTACAGTAAAGTACATATATACTTCACTTACAACAGTAGTAGAGCACCACTTACAATATAGTAAAGTGCACATATACTGTCCACTTCCACTATAGCGTTAATCACATAGGGGCATTTGGATCAGTTCAAAGGTGGAGTAAATAACATAGTAAACATTGTGTATTTGTTGGTCTGATCCTGACGTAATTAAACAGTATAATGAATGTCTCATTGCAGAATGAGACAAGGATCAAGGATCAGATTTTACCAACAGGATCATCATTCTGTGGATCAACTCAATCCATCCTATAAACAGATCTATCCATTAGACCAGATTGACCCAGCTGTCATTATTAGGCTCAGCATGACCATGATTACAGAGAAGACCAGGCTCTCTATAGGTCAAGGGTAAAACACTGTGTATAACTGACCAGTACACTATTACTATGTACAATGCTTATAAACTTCAATGTTTATGCTAATTACAATCATGTATATGATAAAACTTACTGGTTTAAATATATTTACTTCGTTCCTCGCTTACCTGTCTCCTCACAACCTTAGCACCTCATTCTACCGTGTCTAGTATGCCCTGGTAATCTTTTAACACTGTGCACCCTCAGCGACCGGCTACCCCGGTCGTTGCCCTTCCTTCTCATTCTACCATCCAAAGTGTTTACACATACGTTTTCGTAGTGGATTTAAAATCTTTCGGAAATTGCCTGGAAACATTGTTTATGCTAATTACAATCATGTATATACACATTTGCATAGCAGAGAAATAAGGTCAGATCCAATTAAACACAAAAAGTAGCAGTATAAATATGAAAGTAAATGCAGAGTACTTCTAGCATAATTCTGCACAGCAAATTTGGTAACATGAATATGAGGCATGTCTGCATTCTGCATTACAGGTACAATAAATAACTGCAGTTTATTTTTAGAATATATATAAATGTGCATATCATTCTATACAATGATTTTGCATAATAATTTACTTGCTAATTGGTTAGCTGATAGATGTACATTGCATTGTCAAAGGATGAACTCAATCGAAAGTATATCATGCATTAATATGGGTTAGATGCAAGAATTAACGCAAAGTAATATCAATCAATCAATCCATCCACCGATTGATTAATCGATCCATCAATCCATTGATCTATCAAGTATTAGACATAAACCAGAATGATATCTCTCCCCATCACATATTTTTTTTATTTAATTGTCATATATGACACAAGTTTGGTAGAGTTCCCATATACTCATTCAACCATTTAGGTTTGATATATTTGTATTTGTAAACTTAAGCTTGTTTTTATGAGGGTATAAAATAGACACCCAAAATATACTGTGTTGGAATCCTAACATAAGGGTATCATCCACTACTTATATACTGTATTGTACCAACGGCGTAGTGTTAACATATGTTAATTCCAAAGAATGAACTCAATCTGTAATTTACTGAATTTAGTAAATTCTAAAGGAGGAGGAGGATACAAAACAGGATAGGCATCATCAGGGTCACTGACACCTGGTTCTGATTAGGTGGGAGTGGGAGTGGGAGGGGGAAAGGAGAGGAGGGGAGGGGGAGGGATAGAGGAGAGGGAGGGAGGGAGGGAGTCAGACAAATCTTCAATCGATATAATTTAAATCTTCAGTCAATATAATTTTTAATGATTATGGGAAACGGAACCAATATGAAAATCAATCCTTTGAACATATTAGGGAACCCTGTCATCCCTCCTCTTTCCTCTCCCCTCCCACCCCCTCCAGCTTTGGGGTACATCTCCCCTTTCCTTCCCCCTCTGGCAGTTGGGTACATATCCCCTTCCCCTTTCCCCTCCAGCATTTGGATATGTATACAAAGTTAAAGGGCCTTGATGTTTTGGATGGTTGACCTTTTATTCAACTTTCAATCAACTGTCAAAAACTGTACAATTTGCACAGAATTTGAAGCAAGTCCAAACCCATAACAACATTCCCTGTCCAATACATCCATGTTACCATGTACGGGAAAATTCTATTTTATTTGATTGTTCAGAGCAGAGCGACATGTCAGACACAGTTATATCTGGAGGAGACATTGCACAACCACTATTGTGCAGTATCGTATATTACCCTGGATAGTATATTGAAAGCAAGCTTCACAAAAGGGGCTTGATCCATCAGGCAAAAGTTGTTTTTAATATTCCCTGCCAGGTTCTCTATAATACTTTCTATTATAGTTTTGTGCTTTATTTTTCGGCTAACTTTGACAACATTTCTCTTTCCTGTGAAGCTTTGGCCTCCTTCCACAATAGTGGGCAATAAATGTAGTAACAAATAATCGAAACGAAACATATTTGTTCCCAAATCTAAACCACACTTTTCTCTTCTAGTCTGCCACAGACCAGACAGACTAATAACAATAATTGTAGCAGGGCTCCATGCAGCCTGCTAGATAAAAGTACCACCATATGTCACAATTTTTATCATCCCCATTTATGCTAGTCACACTTAACTTGCTCTGCAGTGACAAATAAACTTTACTTGTCAATTATTTCTTGGTTTGTGTGGGATATTTATAATCTTTTTAGTTCACATTTTACAATATTTCTGTAGTATGGCACCCATAGGTGTACATACATGCAGGGGGGGTAAAAACGATATACAAAATTACTGCAGTTTAGGTAACAAATCACTGATCAGTTTAGCAACATTTACATCTGGTTTCTTCAAAAGAAATGTGGTTTCTAAAGAATATTGTACGAACTGCAGACTACTATATATGTATAATTTGTGCAGTAAATTGGTCTGTTAAATTGCATATCATCTTATTTACTATGCAAAACAATGTGAAATGAAATTCCTGATACAGAGCATGCAGGCTACTATAAAATTGGATGACCAAACAATTTCTAACTCTTCTGCTAAACTACTGTAACTCTTGCAAGGCTTTTATTATACTATTCTATAGTAAAGTGATCCAAGATGGAACACTGGCCCTAAAACCAAACGACATTCAGATCCAGATTCAGATGTAACCGTGACGATGTTATGTAGTCAAGTGAAGTATCACAAATGAGCCTATAACCAAATTCCAAGAAGCGAGCCTCTCGTCGTAAATAATTTTCACAATGCTGCGCACATAACATCTGAGTTGTCAGCCAGTTGGGACAATTTCCTAATGCTATTACCACTCTATACTGTCCTCTCATACCATGCTTCAAAGCACTATTACTAACAGTACAAATAGTTCCTAACCTTTTATCTAATAGAAACATGATAGTCATATTGCTGGTACTGTCAATACCAGTGCTTTAAAGCAGGATATGAAAATACAGCATATGGAAATAAATTGTCCCAACTGGGTGGAGTTGTGGGCATACATTGTCTGCAAGGTTCCTGAAGGCCAGATATGTGCAGGAACCTTCTTATATTTTGACTGTACCAGCAAATTTCTTGCAAGTGAGATCTTGTCTCCATATTGCATTCACTTTAGAACATATTATAAATATATCAACAATGTAATTACTAGTCTGTCTATCATCATGGCCATGTGTTAATTAATTATGCAAAGAGTTGGAGTTTTTTATGTGAATTATGCAAATTAGCAGACAGCAGGTCTGTGATCATGTAATTTAATAATACAGTGCAGATGAAACATTAATTCTGCTAAATATGTGAAATATGTGAAATATTTAACAATTGTGGATTTATGATTGGTGCATATATCTACACGGTAAGGTGGTTAAAAACCAAATTTGTGAAATTAGTTAACTTAATTAATAAATTAACAGGAAAAACTTCACCCCAAATTAAAGTGAAACTACATAGTTAAACTAAAGACTTTGCATATTGAGTCTGAGTTAGCAGTTTTTAACCAACAAAAATGTACTTTTCTATCTTTTATGCAAATTAGCAGATAGCAAATAAGTGATAATGTAATTTCATAATCCTGGGCAGGCAAAATATTAACTTTTGCTACATATGTTATCAATAAATCCTTAACAATTATGGATTTATGATGTGTACATCTACACACTAAGGTGGTTCAAAATCAATTTTGTGGAATTTGCAACCAGTTTTTAAAGAACAAAAAATAATATCCCCAAATTAAAGTGAAACATAAAAAGCAAAAATAAAGACCTTTGCATTCTGCACCAAAACTTTTAAGTCCATTTGCTAAACAAATAAAACATGCATCCGGTAGCTCTGTCATAAATGTTCAAATGTCATTTTAAAATATTCTTTGAGATGGGGACAAGGGATGTTAACGTTGGGCTATAGACTTGCCAAGTTGCAAGTCATTTTAGCATATATTTGATACCATTTATAACGATTATAATTCTTTAAATGTGACAATTTGGAAAACGTCTGTAAGTGATCTTAACCACTTACTATTGACCAGATACTGTGTCAGTTGAAGGCGATTGAAAACTGCTGTTTAATTGTGCATTCTCAAATTCTAGAAAAATTATTCAGAAAAATGTAGATTGCAATTGACCATACTAGGACATCTCTAAAGATAGCTTTCACCAAATTTTGAGTCACTTAGCAATCTATTTAGTAAATGATGATTCCAGTCATTTTCTTAAAAAATTTCACAAACCAGAAAATATTTGGGGGGGGGGGGGAAGCACAGGAAATTTACACAAGAAAAATTTGGACATAAATCTCCAGTACTTTATACTTAATGAAAGACAACTACCTTTCTTTTCTTTTTTTATAAAATCCAATGTCATGGTGACCTACATGTTTTAGAGCTTTTCACCTACTGTAGATTAGTATCGAATACCTAACACAAGTCAAATAAAAAAGCTGTTTGTTTCCTCCAAATTAGTTTAAAAAACTCTTGCGAGTAATTACGAGAGGAGTTCCTGGATGGAGGCCCCTGGATTGCTTTAATAATTACACCCATGGTATATATAAAAAGTTAAAGAACCAATTAAAAATGAATTTTTGTTAGTTAGTTTGATTGTCTGTATTAATACATTTGATATGACCCATTTATATTCAGCAAATAATTTCTCATGAATATCAATTAAATGACCTTTTCATTGGACAATTTGCCATTAGACGGACATTTGGTGGTCTTTTGCCATCATATTGCCATTGGGTGGACTTAAAAGTAGCCATTTGCACCGATGGCCAGTTCTACCTGCTTAAATGACCACATCTACCTTACCATTTTAATTTCTAATTGTACTTTGGTGTTTCCCTGTAAACGGCCATTTTCACAACACCATTCTTCACCAATATCTTTGACGAACTTTGACCGATGACCAACGAATGGTCATTTGTATCATGGCCCCTTTCAAACACACTTTCAAGCTATTTTTACCAGTGGAAGTGCTGACTATGTGCAATGTTCACGCTTTCTCCTCGCACGGCATTAATAACAAACCACGCATGCGGGGGGTCATTTTGTGATACACAGCACATAGCAAAACAAAAAGGAAAAATGTTAGTAAAATATATGAGGGTGACGATTATTATAAAACGCAAAAAGAGAGATAAAATCTGGTACTACTTACTGCTGTAGCATGCTGTGAGGAATAACAGCAAAAACAAAAGAAGAAGACATCAACACGTCATCAAAAATATTCTCCACAATTTTTTTTTTTTTGGTGGGTTTGGCGGGGGGGGGACAAAATTCATATACCCGTACAAATCTTGCACTCTCTCTAAGTCCATCGGAGCTACAGTATAAGGAGGCACCATTTGTGTGTATATAAATACTGTAAGAGGTCAAGTTGATTCCAAATGAAACTCTCACCAATGTAAGATTCATTTTAGGTCTGGTTATCATTATTCAGTATAAGATTGCTATATACTGTGCTATTGGCTGCAACCTGTGAATAAACTGTTTGAAATTATCTTTTAATAGAAAGTACAATGTGTGGGGGTTTCAATGTGTGATTTTTATTTCAATTTTATCACTCATTGAATACATGGAACTCCATAATTCACTGTCTTGGATATCTCCAACTTACCTGTCTTAACCCTACTATTGCACTTTTGACATCCAGGTCTACATCAACACTGGCAACATTTTAGCCTCTGAACGTTGACAAACACTTCCGAGATGACAGTTACAGCCCCTATCACTGTCAAATCCAACATTTGCGAGATGTCTAGAAAATGGCATTTTTATACCGGTTGTACTAAAAAAGGCAAGTTTGCATTTGATCATATAGTTTGATCATTTTTATTAATCCCACTGTATAAAGTGATATTACTAACATCAATTTATCATAGGATCAACCTAAGGATATCAAAATTCCTGCAGATTTTCAACAAAATGAACTTTATTATCTGAGTCTGCACTGGATCCATTTGATGTAAAAAACAAACTACTGTACGCAAAACCGACACTTTGGCTGACTATTGTGATATTGCGTACATGTATGACAACTTTAGGAAAACATGAAGTTTATAAATAAGGCCAAAGTGAACAAACACTGTTCAATCTATTTAAACAAGACTATAAACTTGTTGTTACTGTACATCGTTAAAATTTAGGAGAACCAAATGACACATACACTTTTATCCCTTCTTGGAGTGCTTTTGAATTTGTCTAGCATAATTAAATTCTTTACGGCTGAATTTTGCCAAAATGATAATCATTAGATTGCATGTATAGGAAAAGTTGCAAAAAAGGTCCTTTTCTCACATGTACGAATTAATTGATCATGGTCTATAATCTCTCTGCACATAGTCTAAATAAGTAAATAACAGTTGAATGATATATTCCATTACAAATAAGACAAAAGTTACAAAAAGGAAAAAAGGGAATCTGGCTACAATGCTCTGTAGAAACAACGGTTTTGAAATGTTTTGTCGGTTTTCTGGGTATCCATGGTCTCGAGGATATGGCGCCCGCCATGAGAGACAACTGGAGTTTTACAACATTATTGCATCCAAAACGTTGACCTACCATTTCGCACCTAAAAGCGGATAAAAAATTACGCTAAACAGGGTGAAGCACGCACACAGACTTCTACCGTCATCTTGTCTCGTCACCTGCATGGTTCAATGAAAGCTGTCTCCTACGACTAACTTTCCCCGACAAATTCTATGCCAGAGGGAATTCAACACTACAGCTGTGGTAGCATCAAATCAAGCCACTCAATTTGATTAATATTTCTGCAATAACCACCAAACTGAAAAATTTACAAACTTATGGTTATTTCTCCAGCTTTAGGACCAGACCAAGCTTATAAGATTGACAGACTTCTTCATTCTGTGTCATCTAGCCGTCTATAGTAGCTGTCTACAACCGAAAATATCCATGGTTTGTGAAGACTCTTGTAAAAATGCTGGAATACTTCCAATCCATATGATCAAATATAACAAAAATTAAAATAGCTTATATACGAAGAAAGTGATTAGTTTACCCTCTGTAGGCAAATTGTATTTCTTATATCTCATTCTTTGGGGTTTTTTTGTCCATGATTGACAATTTGGAATTTAGTAAAGTAAGTTTTATTGCTTCCTATATTGGACAGAGATGTACAGTATTACTGCAATGCTCTCCTCGATAGCACAATCAAAGAGCTTTTTTCTTTGAGTGCAAATTGTATCAAAGAGTAAAAAGCTGTATAGCACTGGCAGAAAAACTCAATACAACAAGGGGGAAAACACTTTGTGTACTACAATCTTTCTTCTACACATACACATATGAAGGTACAGACTTTGCTATATTGCAGTAATTCAGGAAACAAGAAAGGGAACTAAATTGGATGGTTTTGAACTTTTCGTGCAACCCTTAATCACCTTTTGAAAACAAAAACAATGTGTTTTTAGAACAATAGCAAAATTTAACGACGTTTACTTTCGAATCTTGTAATCTCTATGAATGCTTAGGCCGATGTATTATGATATGCTAGGACAATAGGTACATCTGTTATGCACTATATCCAGTGCTGAAGGCCTAATACTTTATATACTTTAGTTTTTTCAGTAAGTTATATATATGGAGTGCCAAAAAGGCTCACAAGATGGACTGATGTACTCAAGACATTTTGTCCATGTTGTAAAATATGCCTTCATGATCAAGTGGAATTAGACCAACATTGACACATGACTGATGTGCAGTATGTTGCTATGGTAACAAGACATGTATGTCTGATGTTCGTTAAAACGATGGTTAAGAGGAAGAGGAGAAGTCATTTTCGACCGATGAAAGAGAAACACATTGTCAGCATTTTCTGGTGAAATTTGCATCATCCAAATCTTACATAGCATTATCGAGAAACTAATATTTGAAATTTGCCAGAGATTGTAACATATTAAAAGTGAACTTGAAGCAAACAGATATGATGTCATAGTTGCACACTAGCAGCGACAAAATTGTTTTCTTTTTCATTTATTGTTTTGACCTTGAATTGGATCCTGGTAACAAATTAACCTATTAGTGGACGTAAATTTAACAATATATACCAATCACCATGATTGTTTCTTTCAAGTATGGAATTGAATGATGTGAATTTTAAAGGAAGGCATTCCATAGATTTGTCATTCTGTTGAGCTATGACATCACACCTGTTTGCTTCAAGTTCACTTTGAGTACAAAATGTGTCAACATCAAATGATGTTATCTCAAAAACAGTAAACAGGAATTGCAATGTAAATTTCACAAGGATGCTTTTAAAGAGTATGTTCTTTTATCATCCATACAAAAATAAATTTGACCTTTGGACTATCATTTGAAGTGTATTTGAGTACAAACTTCAGAGCATTGTTGTACTTGGTGAGCCCTTGGCTCACTAAAATACGATGATATTCTGAAAGATATTCCCGTCCCTCGCATCTTATTTCATGCAGAAACCCTCCCTGAACCCCCCTTCGTTCTTTTTTCTCTCTATTTTTTGGGGGGGAGTGGAAGGGTTAACTACAGTGGTATAGCTACTGAGACCTAGGGGACTTAAGGCCCCAAAACATTTGGCAACCCCCTTTCCCCTGGCCAAAAAAAAAAAACTTTTTCAGAATTTTTCAATTTTTTAAATACTGTTGGTTCTACCTGTCCCCTAGGAAAGCAGTGACATCCACCCCTCAAGAAAACAAGTCTAGCTCTGCCCCTTGTTAATTTTATGTTTGGTATCTTGATTTAGACAAGATTATGGTCAGAAATCTTATGAAAAGGGGGAACACTAGTAAAAAGTTAGTCAAATGATATCACAGCACTTTAAATATAAATACCTGAGGCTGAAGCAAAACTTATGAATGTACAGTATTATGGCTATTATATGAGAATTGAACAGGGAAGGGAATAAGGGGTCAGTGTTATTGGAAGGTAATTATTTAGTAACTTCTGGGGTAATGGGGAGGTGGCAAGCTACAAGGGGAAAGCTGGGAACATGATAAATTGCTAGTTATGCAACACATTCATTTTGAACTATCACGATATTAGATTAGGCACAAAGAAGTTGTGAAATCATTTTACAGACGATCGACGTACTCAAAAACTCTTCGTTTGTCTTGAAGTAAACATTTTACATCTAAACTGGACGGAAACTTTGTATTAATATGATAAGACTGAAAAAAATGAAACAAGACATGCTATGAAACAATCTGAAAGGATTTTGATATATTAAATACTTATTTCAATTACATATTATTTGCTTATTCATTTCTTTTTAAAAAAAACTACAGACATGTCAAATGGATAAAAAAGCTGCTAGCCACATCCCTAGCTATAACCTTAAATTGTCATAGAAGTAAAAAATAATCCAATCTCTTAAAAACTATACACATTTAACGACATAGCCTTTCCACTAATTATGCATTCAGTGTCTTAAGAAGATTTGCCATCTCAGTCCCTGTCGTGTCGTAATTTAATTTCCACGCATAACAAACTTTTGTTACACAGTTTGTTGCACAGTTGTGTAACAAATTATACATTTTTAGAACAGGATGTGAGACTATTTCAACCAAGATGGGAGCCATTTTAACAAATATGGTCATAAACGCAGTAAGTTTTTCTCCCCCAAAAAACCATTAAAAAAAAAAAAATTGGGCAAAACTGTTAAAATGTCTCATGAAGGCAAAGGTCAAGAAAATTGTTTCAAAATCAAGATTAATTGAAGGAAACATTAAATATTTGGTAGATTTTAAAGCAGATGTTTTATTCTTAATTAGTCTAGCGTTATCTTTGGGTAGTGTCAGGGGATTTGTGCTGTAGAATGTTGAAGATATGAAAGCAATTTGTAATCAAAAATCCATCTGGAATTGAAAACCAATTTGCGACACTTGGGAAAATGCTAACCTTTGTTATTAATTTGTAATTAACTTCACTGGAATGTTCATCAATGGAAAGAAATAACAGCAAATATCCGAAGTTAGCATTAACTAGATCTCCATATTACCTATTGCATCTTTAAGTACAATCGTCTTATAATCTGCCCGGCAATCCTTCTTTAAAAGGATCAGTGACTTTAGGAATTGTGGAAAACAACTATGAAATATATATGGAGTGTATGGAGTGTACACATGTTAGGCTATACAGCACAGTGTACAGTACACATGTTAGGCTATACAGCACAGTGTACAGTACACATGTTAGGGTATGCAGTACAGTATATACATGTTAGGCTATACAGTAAGTGTACACATGTCACTGTGAACGAAGGCAATTGATCTTAACTTTCCTTGGGTAAACCGTTCCCATCACATGTGTACATAGCATGCTGTCTTCTGAACTTGTCTTGTCCTGGATACTAGGCTAAAGTGAGTTTATTTCCTTTTCTTTACATTATTATTTTCCTTTCACTTTCTACTTTCTACTTTACTTTAACATGCACATCTTTGTTACTTAAGTACCAATTGAAAGCATGATCACCTTAGAATTGTATTGCTTAAATAATTCCCCTTCATATACAACATAATACTGAAGTCAAGTACTTCACCCTAATTGTTAAGCCCTTTTTATTTCTTTTCTTCTCTTCATTTTAGTCACTAGTTGGTTTGGATTACATCAAAATTTCCTTTCATTATCTTTCAGAGGAAGGAAAAGGAGGTAAGTAAAATAGAGGGCTGTTAATTAACCACTTAAAATAGAACCTGAAAAAACCTGAATACTCCTACTGATAAAACTCTCACAAAGCTGTCCAACATTTTAACATTCTTACCATCATTTATCCCAGTGAGGCATAATCATCACACCATTTCAGGCTTGCCTAGCCTAGTTTGCAGTGCCCATGATTTGTTTACATGTATGCTGACACTGGTCAATGTAATACCATTTCAGGCTTGCCTAGCCTAGCTTTTAGTACCCATGACTTGTTCACATGCTGGCACTGGTCAATGTTATACCATTTCAGACTTGCCTAGCCGAGTTTGCAGTGCCCATGACTTGTTTTACATGCTGGCACTGGTCCAGATAATTACTAACTTGCATGTTTAACAATTGTTTACAATTTTCTTGTCAGTTTTCAGTTGATGACTGGCTTACACGAGAAAACGAACACTGACTCTGGCTTTTCCAGTAAAAATGAGATGTGTGTTTGTTGAACTTCCAAGTAGAATTACAAAAATTTATAATAGTGAAACTCGATCACAACAAAATAGGGAATGAAACTAAATTAACGTGAAATGTAAGCTTCTGGTTAATTTTTTTCCCCCTTCTGTACAGCTGAACAAGGAACTTACCTTATCTGAATAAACCGACAACTGGTGTGTGGGGTTGATGATGAGTAGGTTACGGCCTGCATAGGTGTGGATGAGGTTAGCCCCATAGCGCTGCCGCAAGGTATGTAAGATACTGGAATCGTTCAGGTGTAGAAGAGACGAGAGATCCTCCGTTCGGTCAAAGTTGGAATGATTGGCCTTTTTGCAAAAAGGGAAAAGAAAAATTATTCATATGTTTAAAAGGCATTTTATGCCTTATTGGTTCTATATATTTAATATTTAGGTTTTTGTTACTATTTGTTTTTAGGTTTTACATTTGTAAAGCCCTTTGAGCAGCTTTGCTGAATATGCGCTATATAAATATTACTTATTATTATTAATATTAAAAACACATAGGAGTATTCCCTTCTGTCTGATATGTAGAAAGTCCGCTGGTCATCACCAGGATAAACTGGGCTTTCTTCCAATATTGTCTTCTGCTTTAGCAAAATGTGGATGACCGAAATGATTTCATAAATAAATGCATGCATGCGTTGGAGCGTAAGAAAAAAAATTGGGACAGCCTCGAGTATAACTTTTGGGTCATGCAAATCAGGAATGACATCTTCTTGACCGTCTGGAAATTCAGTTCTAAAATTCACCATGGGTCATTGTTGGGGGGGGGAGGGCACAATATCAAAAGGTTATGTAACAATGAGTTGTAAACTAGGTAGATTGGTATATATGTTTAGATATCTTGGAGATACTGTAGGTATAAGAGAATTTAAGTAAATTTATGGAATTGTGAAGACTTTCAAAATTATACCCTGTGCACTATTTCTGAAACAACGAGAAAGCTACAAATTATTAAAACTTCCTTCTGAAGTCCTCTCAGCCAAAACGACAATTTACCTGCTCTATCAAAAGGTCATCTACACTGTAAGCTAAAAGTTTACATCCAACTCTAAAATTACCAAATTTTCATATATTTTCCTGCTTGCTTACCTTCTCCAAATCTTCTTCCTCCACATCAAGGAATTGGCCGTTACTGTCTAGTTTGATGCGGACCCTCCCATCAGGTGACAGGTCCTTACTGTGAGTTGTCGCCCCCGAGAAACCTCCCCTGTGGACCAACCAGACCTTGTCTGATATCCAGTTACGTTCACTCGCAAGTTGCTCCTCTGACTTCGCCTGAATAATAGAAAATAAGAAGAAAATGATGCAAAAAAAAAAATTTGTGAGTATGGATGATTTTCATGATCAGAGGCAGACTGGAGCATAAATAGCTACCCCCGGAGAGGTCATTCAACCGGTGGCCATGGTTATTGAAAAAAACTAGCACCTTTTGCAACCAAGAGGAAATTGGTGTCATCTGCACCTCACTGGGCTCCTCTGGAAAGCGGTGCTTCTGTACTGAGCAGGACTACCCTCTTTGAAGATGACAATAATGAAAAAAACTAATAAAAAACTGTTGTCCTGCCCACGCACATGGCTCTGAACGGGTAAATAGTAAAACGTGTAAACCAATGCCTCTATTCATGATTCTTATCACTTGAGGAAGTTGAGATGAAGTTAATTGATCAGAGAGGTAACATATCGTGGGAGGAGTCATTTTGTTTCACTTTTGTTCATCCTTCTCTAGATCCTTCTACAGTAATAATGTTTAACTATACGGTAATGTTTCTTACAAACCATGGAAAGATCCAAGACTAAAAGACAACTTGCTCTTTCAACGTTCAAACCCTCCATGGTTTTGGGTGTATTTTTATAAACGACTGAACTGTACCTTCGAATACTGTGCCATCTGTCATCATACAGTGTAGACCTACCAACCCTCAATTATCAATTTGCAGTTCAACACATCATAATCTATCAAATTACAACATTAATCAGTCAGTTTTTACTACTGTATACAGTGTATACATACAGTACAACCAATCCAAATATTTGATATTGCTTTCACATTTTGAATACAAAAGCTTTGAGGTTCAAATGACTTTTGCATAGAAGTACTGCACAATAATTGCACAACACGTACAGTACATTAATACCGCTGGGCATAAACATTGCATACTGTATCAATATAGGCACTTAAAGGCATTGAAGACTCGCCCCAAACCGCGTGCCGCGCTCTGAAAAAGTTAACTTTCCATTGCTTGCAAGTGAAGTTTTCTTCTTGTCGCTACAAAATGCAGACTGTAATGAAACGTGATACCTTGTTATCTTTTATCTAGACCTGAGATGTCCATCGCTGCTATGTACACTGTGTTGTGGGTATTAACCTTAGCTGCATGTATTGACTGTACACTAGTGTCTAATTACCGACGGTAGCAAGCTGCGTGTGTATTTTCTGGGATCGATGGTGGTGTCTAACACTTCTGTTACACCTCAATCGAAACTAGGTCAGACTACCGGCATAAGACGTTTCTTTGTGCGCGAGTCTCCACACCCTTTAACTATACTGAAGTTTTCTGTTTACATCCTTCAGTACTATTCCTACAGACCTACAAAATATTAGAGACCCTGCAGGGAAAAGAAATCATCATTTTCTACAAGTTTTCTTCTCACCCCCTCTAATACTGTTTCAACAGTCAAATATTTCATTCATTTACTGAGAATACAGTAAGTTGCTTGGGTTTTGATCTCATCTTCAAATAATTAATTACTAAACCACAAATATGTAACATTTTTATACTACAATTAGGCCTCACAGATGAACTTTAGTATTAAAATACTGTACTTTGATCCACCCTTCCTTTGCTTATAATCAAGTCCGACTATATTCCAAAAGGGCAGACATTTTAATGAAGGCCTGCTCAAACTGTGACACTTACTGTTTATAGTCAAACCAGTTAAGTGGAGGAGTTTGATGACCACTCAAGCTGAGGTCTGACAATCACTTAGTATGTAAAGTCATGTTTACCAAGATCTTTTTTATGAGGACCTTTAAATCTCCCACTGTTTACTCCCAGGGCAAAATGCTATTGAATACATTCCACACCCAACCGATGCCAACCAATTCAAGCATTCACGAACAACGATTCAAACCCATCCCAGCTGTATATATACGGTCAGTAATACTATGAGTACTACTGTACCAGTATAGAGATAGTCAATGTAAGATGAGTGTTCCATTATATACTACCAGGTTTTAGTTCCCCCTTAGTATTCCTCTGCTTCCTTCCCTAATATTATCAATTCCTTTCTACAGCTCATCCCATCCATTACCTATTCTCTTCCTCTACGTACCCCCCCCTACCCACCCCCTTCCTTCCTTACCATCTCTCCCTCCTTTACCTTTGCTCACCTCAGTCCTTAATACTATACAAATCCTTACAACATCCCTCATATTCTTTGCAATTAATCCTTCTTCTACCCTAATCCTCTCCCCCTTTCCTTACCAACCCATCCTCGTTCCTTCATTCAGTATCCTTGTTCTCCCTGACTGATGTTACAAAGTATATATCCGTTAAGTAAACAATATAGACATGAGGGGTGGGGGTGGGGCGGGGCGGGGCGGGGCGGGGCGGGGCGGGG
>KN891051.1:40182-62022 GCA_000934455.1 Apostichopus parvimensis
GTGATGGGTAGCGTTTAGCTAGTGAAAACTTCTGTCTGAACTTAAAGACCACATTACTTTTGTGATTTAGTGTGTAAGTCAATGGGGCTTTTAATGGGCGTATGCTACCTTAACAGTCTAATACAATCTGTCAATTCAAAGCTCATTTTGTGGCTGGTATGGTATTACAGACACTATAATTAAAGATCTACTGTATACTGTACCTTTACATTAATATATGTACAAAGGTTATTGACAATATCAGATAATACAGCCTGTGGATGATAAATTTGATCTCTATTTGAGGCTTCCCAGGTCTGTATGTACAGTACACAAATTATAGAAATGATGCCATCGTGTATACAAAATGAAACTATATGTTCCCTGATGGTTCAAACGGCTAAATTTCAAACCTATTTTTAAAACATGCTGTATAGCTGTTTATTTAGTTACAGTAGGTTCACAGTTAACATGTAATTATATGTGTAGAATATAAGGGGACTGTATAGTAATTATGTGTATAGAGTAGAGGGGACTTGTAATTGTGTGTAGAATATAGGGAACATGTTATTATGTGTAGGGTACATGAGACATGTACAATAATAATGTGTATGGAGAAAAGGGGACATGTATGTGTGTTGGGTACAAGGGAGACATGTAACTATGTGTTTTGAGTACAGGGGACATGTAATTATGTGTGTAGAGTATAAGGGACATGTTATTATGTGTAGAGTACATGAGACATGTACAATAATAATGTGTTTTGAGTACAAGGAAGACATGTAATTATGTGTTTTGAGTACAGGGGACATGATATTATGTGTATAGAATACAGGGGACTGTATGTAATTATTTGTGCAGAGAACAGGGGACATGTAATTATGTGTGTGGAGTACAGGGAACATGTAATTATTTGTGTAGAGTACAGGGGACATATAATTACGTGTGGCCAGAACTGGAGCATGTGTGTAGAGTGCAGGACACATGCATGTAATTTAGTGTTTACATTTGGAAAACACTGGATGGTTTTGTTTTTAAGTTTCTCAACTTTGTTTTTATAGGCAAATACTGCAAATATTATCAATAACATGTTTTTGCACAAAGAGTGTGACGCATCCCAGGTTGCATTATTGTCACAATTTTTGCCATTTATGTCAAATTAAAGTCCTTCGTATAGCGATTTAGCTATTTTTCTTTTGTAGTCCTTGTTACTACGGTAAATAACAAATTTAAACAATTCCCCGGGGTGCACTGTTGTATCCACACGTCTAGCCGAGCAGCCAGTCATAAACTCAGGAAATTATCTCTTAAGATACTGTCAGCTTACATTATTAAGCACCTCTTTATGTTTTTTTACTTCTTACTTTTATGGTATGACAAGAACACATTTAAAACTCCATGCAATCTGAAAGCATGTACTTTACTGTACAGTCACAGTTCTAAGCAGCCCAGCGAACCACCAGCATTAGTCATCGGTTAATTAATCGACTGTTGTGAAGAGATGCTCCTGGTCATAAAATATTGCTATTAAATATCGGTATAGAAAAAAATAATAAAGCTGATGAAACATAATGTACTGTAGCTCTAGACAGTCAACGACCTCTATTCACAACAGTAGGTCCAGGATTGGCAAGTTAATTACGCCAAAGGGGATTAAATGATGTCGTTCTTCGCTTCTTGTAGGTCGAGGTATGTGCACTTGATTCCTGCATTCACTTCACTTCACCGAACCGTGACATCAAAGGCGTTATAAATCGTAACCATCCGTAACTAAGCAAACATTCATCTGGCCCAGGGACAGTCAGAGTATATTTGTCAACCGAAGTGATTGAAAAGGAAATCTCCGATGAGCTTCGTAATTCACTGCGAGTTAACGGTGTTAAGAGCATTCTAGGTGTCATCTGGGTGACCTTTTTCATTTTTGGTAATTTCACCATTTTTTAGAAGCCTCTCTGGAAATTTAAGTCAGGTTGAAGCTAGTATTATGTCAGAAATGAGTCAGTTTAAGTGAGGTTTTTTAGTAGCATGTTTCACAAAAGTTTTGACTTGATCCTGACTTCAAACTTACTTTAAGAGAGAAACCCTGTCACATGATCCTGACTTCCCCTTACTTAATTCTGATTTATCCTAATTTTTGGGACTTTTTTGGGGACGTTTGTGGAGGTTATTTTGTACACGACAGTCTCAAATTAAAAGATAAGCACAAATGACCTTCAAAATGAACAATAATTAATGCCTCTATACAACAACCTCAATTTCTGTGTACATACAGCATTCATGCAAGAATTAACACACTGTTCAAACTGACAAGAAGTTTTTGCAAGGCTAGGATTGAGTAAACAACAAATTGGGCTTTCCCCCCCCCCCCCCATAAAAAAAGAAAAAAAAAGACACAAACCAGTTGAGGAAGCTAGGAAATTGACCTTAATACTAGTACTTTGATATGACTGTTTAAGGTCAATTCACAAATTTGTGGTTTGGCTTCAAAGCTTTTGCCTTTCAACTCAAACTGTTCCTCGTTTTATATATGCTCACTAGAAATCCCTGTCACTCACCAACTGGTAGTTTGAGAAGGAGGGGGGAGTGGGAGGACTAAATTGAGCTGGCGCTGTGTAGGTGACGAAAGTGTCACAGATTACCAATGTCATACTGTAGTAGAGTTAAATCAGAGTGCAATTGTTGTGTGGAGACAGCTAAGTAATGCATTTTAATGTCTTAACTGATCTAATATGTAATTTCCACCAAAAGTGAAAAAAAAAATTTCATAACTAAACTTTATCATCATCATCTAAATTTGTGAGAGCTTCAATTATTTGGTCATTCATTTTCAACTTTCAAGAAACCTTTTACTGCCAGAGTGTGTTGTCAAATATAATTGCCTTAGTAAGTTATCCATGCTCTAATTTAACATCAGTCGGGGCAATAATCCAGAGCATCCAGGAAGGTATGTACAGTGCTCTAGAAACTTTGAAGCATTTTGGGAGTGGGTGGGGGGGGGGGGGGGGGGTCAGCGGAGGGGCAAGTAAAATTTTGGATGCAGTAGGTATAATTTTTGGTTAGTTAAACACTATTTATTTGTAAGTTAACAATTTATTTGTGCAGGAGTGAAGGTTACTTTTTATACACTGGCAGTTGTGACCTTAGAGAGAGGGTCAGTGGGGGGGGGGGGGGGGGGGGGCACAGTACAAGAAGATTACCAACTGGTGCTTCTAAGGCTAGGGTAGATCAGAGTGCATATTATGTGCAGTATAAGACACATGTAAGAGAGAAATGAATTAAATTGCTGCATCAATAAATAAACAATATAGAATGCTATGCTACACAGTGTTTTTGTTGGATACAATTGCATTGATCTTTCCATGTAGGAGGTAAGGTCTACAGTACTATGCCTAATGAGAATCCCATACATGCATTCCCAAGTAAACAGTTTATCCCAAATCATGTTCAATTCACTTCACAATTGTAGATACATTATGGAGATTTGATAACATGTCTCCATTTTCCAATGGTAATGTTATCCCCAGAAGCAGGGCACTTCAGAGCATACATATTCTATAAGGAATCTCAAAGGCCTCCTTGACTCCTAACGTTAATTTACCAACATTTACAACAAATTTGAGTGAACATTATAAAAAATTTCCTGTATGGTTTATAAATTTGCAAAGGTTAGTGACTTCATGAGGAACAAAATACACTGAACCAGGAAATTTAAGAGGAATAGGTCACAAATTCTTTCTGTGTGGTGCATACAACTCAGTGTCTCTGTGTTTACCCTATTACAGAGAGGTTTCCATGGCAACGACCTCACACTACCTGTTGACAAGTTTTCGTTTCATTATAGTCAGAGACAGAAGATGGTTACAGATTCATTACTTTCTGTGTATGAAGGCAATAACAACATGGCCTGATTATATTGTACACTATTGTACAGATACATGTGCTAACTTTCACTTAGTAAACTTGTCTTCACAGATTGTTTCTCTTGCTGTGAATCTGAACTTAAATGAGTTCAAGAAGGGGGAAGAACATTATAAACTTACTACAAACATTTACTTCCTTGAAATGGGAGAAGAAAATTAAGGGCTTCCACATAAGTTGCACAGGTCTGCAGACCATGGCGATCAAATTTAAGTAGTTATCAGAAGAGAGGCATGAATGAGAGAAATATCAGTACCCCTAGGATCAGTGATCCGTCAAGAGCATAGACCAGGATCAGGATCAGTGATCCATCGAGAGCATAGACCAGGATCATTGATCCGTCGAGAGTATAGACCAGGATCAGTGACCGGTCGAGAGCATAGACCAGGATCATTGAATCATGAAGAGTATAGACCAGGATCCGTGATCCGTCGAGAGTATAGACAAGGATCAGTGATCCATAGAGAGTATAGACAAGGATCACTGATGGAGTGGTTACCTTGGAGAGAAACTCTACATAACTACACACAATATAAAGATATATCTCGTATCTACAGTACACATATCCAATGTTTGTTCTATGATTGGGCTAGACGTACTGTAATTATAACATGACAAGTGTCATTTATTTCAAGTGTTGTCATCAAACTGTCTAAGTGACAAAGTTTGAATGATGACTAGTAATTTGGAGGTTACTACAGTACATGAAATACTTAATGACAAATATCCTCCATTGAGTATAAAACCAATATTTAAGATCCCACCGAATAATGAGAGTCCAAACTACGAGGTTCAAACTGTCAAGTTTGTTATCTCTGTAAACAGGATATATCCAACTTGGTTTCTTCCATTTTGAACAATAGCTTTTGAAAATAATAACAAACAAAGCCAGTACATGCCGGGCAAAGTTCTATAAATGATAAAAGCTCCTTACCGAGTAGGTAAGTTGGTAAGTGTGCCGTCTACATGTGAAATTTAAACTTTTAAAAAATGAACTCGGTTCCATTTTTTCCAGTACAATATATATTGTATGTAAAATAAAAACATATCTCAAGGTTTTTGACTTACCTTTCTCTTTTTCATCCTCATACTGGCGGTCCTGACCAAAGAGCCTGTCTTCAAGATCTCTTCGTCCAGCATGACCTCTGACCCATCGGCACCCGACCTGTGACTCAACTCCACCAACTCGGGGATTGGTTGAACCTTCAATTGCACTGAGTCCCCAGAATTCCTGATCATCCCGATGATTTCGTCCCGGGGGGTGTTTTGTACGTTGGTGCCGTTGACCTCCACCAACCTGTCCCCGGGAAGCAGTCCCGTCGTGTTCTCCTTCGTAGCGGTGCTGGGCTCCGCAAAGTGCACCTCCCTCTTCTGCAGGATCCCTAGAGGGAGAGCCCGCTCCTCCAAGATAGTCCTACGGAGCGTGAAGCCGAATCCACCTCCCGGCTGTCTGTTCAATTTAACCTCTCTTGCACGTTTGGGTTTTGGAGGTACGACGACGGGCAACTGGAGGTCGGCGTCGAAGGTCTTATCTGTCGGTGACAGCACCGGAGGGGTGGTCTCTATCTCCGGGATGTACCTGGGCACGATGACGGGGGGGTCTACCAACCGTTCGTTGTACGCCGTATTTACCGTCAACGTCCCGTGATCGTCCAGCCTGGGGGAGATGGTACCGTGAGAGACATCTTGAGCCCCGTAACTAGAGGTACCCTTTAAGATCCCTTTGGATTTCTTTTTATCTTTCGATGGTTTCCTAGAGAAGAATCCATCCCTATCTGCATCGTTATTATTGACCGCCGCTGACCCCAAGGAGCCGTCCTTCTCGGTCTGCGAGCCGACGCTGTAATCACTGGAGCTCTGGGAAATACTCTGATCACCTTTGTGCTTCTTGTCCTTCCGACTGAGGCTGGCCTTCTTCTCGGCTTGCAGCTGCTGGTGAATTTCTTCCAACCTCCTCATCTCCTCGTCGGTCAGCTTCTCCTTGCCCGACTTCTTGGACTTCTTCTCCTTCTTGTCGTGTTTATCTTTCTTCTTGAAGGAGAACATGATGCCTCCATTTATCTAAGAAAGCAAACACAGATTATTTGAAGCAAAATGGAAACAGATTATGTTTTCAGCATTAATAGCATTTCTATCAATTGGCAGTTGTCGATTGCTTTGAGTAATAACTTAGTTCAAGCAAATCACCCAGATATGATCAATTTAATTTTTACTACTGTACATAGCTTTATTATGGATATATATCACATACAAACTCCGCTATTAAATCTGGTCTCATATTGTCCGAGGGCAAGAAGACAGTTCAAAACACCATGTTATTTATCCAGAGGTTTTTATCGTTAGTACGTGGGTTAATTCAGGGTTGCCCTTAAATTACATTTGATGGCCAAAGAAAACGGGATCTTGCAGTTTTACACAAGTATTTGGGGTTGGTTACAGGCAATTGGGGACCATCAGATTTCTCTCTCATGGAGCAGTATATAACACAAATTTTGGAATAAGAATTAAAAGGAATCATTTTCAACTTGTTACAATAAAGCATGTACTTTAACAGCTGACCAAAGCAGCTACAGTAGTTTCATCTATGCCAGAGTAGGTCTGAAGTACAGCATACATTTATAGGCTCTAAAATTGGATGGTTACAAGGTTTATTTGCAACCAAAACAAATGAAGCACAGATAAACATCACAACTACATCAAGAAATACTGTAGTTTCTTCGATCCCAAAGGCTCAATTATATAATCTATAGAACTAGCCGCCCGCAGGACGGCCACATACTGTACTGTACATCTTTAGACTTGTATGTACAGCAATTTGCAGCATTTTACAACAATTTGCAGCAGCTAGCAACAATTTGCAACATTTTACAGAAATGTGCAGCAATTTGCAGCATTTTACAGCATTTTGCAGTAATTTGCAACATTTTGCTATTGATGCTATCAGGAATTAATTCCCAGACATAACATACCAACCAAACAGCTAGTATAATATAATTGCTACTATACAGCACCCACTGTATTCGTTGTTGTGTTTTTGGGGTACTATTATGTTTTATCTGAATATATTTATATATATCAGATTTAACTCAGTATGCGTGATCTCTTTGTATTTGGGACATTTCAAAGGTGTTACTCATCACACAAGAACAAACTACTACCATACTATTACTGTAGGTGTCAATGCTATTGTTCGGATTGTTATTTGTGTGTTTACACCCTAAATCTGGCAGTAACGATCCGAGGCACCATATAGAGTTCAGCTACAGGGTTTTATACAATGTGCTAGATACAGTTCTAAGTTTAAATAGTGCATATTTACATAAATATAAATACTTAAGTCTACACAACGTTTTTGAGTTGATTGTGATGGCAATTTTTTTTATTATTATTATTTTTTTTTTTAAATTAAAACATCCGTCTACATATCTTCCATACATTTAAATCCCATGATAATTTAGTAAGTTCAAGTACTGGCTTGACTAGCCAATTTTCAAATAAAAATTGTGTAGTCAAGTTTGAAAATGTGACATTTTCCATTCCAACATTTTGGACATATATGCAGTGTTGTAGCCACGCCGGTCGGCGCCGGTCGGGCGTAACCCCCACTAGTGCTTGCCGACCGGCACTCAGAGTAAATCAGCATCCTACCGACCGGCACTCAAGCTTCCTACCGACCGTCACAAAACAAAATACACTGAAAATTACCTGTGTCAAACTCGAAATAATTTGTTCACAAATTTACCCAAAATAGGCCTATTACTATTCTGAATCAGAATTTAGAATACTGTAGTCCGATTCTCTAGCCTGAACAAAACCAAATAAAAACCTGGGTAACTAGTAATACTACGAAACTATGATCATCAACGCAACGAGCGAGCCATAACTCACAAGCGCAGACACGGTAATCATAACAGCTGCATGCAGTACACGTGTGAGTGATACGTACGAGAGCAGTGGCGGAGCGTCCATACAGTCAGGGGGCGGATGCCCCCCCCCCTGACGGACTCAAATGGACTGCTGGCGCCCTTTTCACCTCTTTACCACTTTTTACTTATTCGCGATTATTGCCTTTTTTATTGCGCTCTCATCTACCTATTGACATTTGTCACATTTTGTTGGTATAATTTGGCGATTACACCTATTTATTCTTCGTTTATCTTCAAATTAGCCAGGCCCGGAAAGGGTCATTTCCGGCGATCTAGGGAGTATCTTTCTTCAAAAAAATTCTGTACGCTACGCGCCAACCTGTGGTGGCGCTCCGCTTAGATAGTGTCGAAAGATGATCATCAACGCAACGAGCGAGCCATAACTCACAAGCTCAGACACGGACAGACCATTCTCGCCCCTCCTGACCGATACCCCTAGCTCCGCCACTGTACGAGAGAGCAATCACACACATATTTACTGTGACAACAACGTCAATACATTTTGCTCGTACATTCGGAAATTTGTATCGCAATTGTCGGAAAGTTTAGGTTTCTGTGTAGCGTTTTTGGGCGGCTTTCAAAATATTTATCGCAATATGTATAAAATAGGGGTAGAATAGAGCCACCTAAAGGCATTGAAATCAACTAAAACCCTGTATCTTCAGGGGCTTCGCCCCTCGAACCCCACCAAGGGCCCCTGGACCTCACGCAGAGGAGGGCTCGCTATGCTCGCGGACTGGCTTCGCTCGCCATCGTCAGACAAATTAGCCGCCACTCTCTTCAAATTAGCCGGCATTCACTTTCTCCTGGCTACAACACTGCATATATGCATGGTTCATACTAATATCTGATACTGGTGTCCTGGCAAGCAGTGGCGGAGCTAGAGGTATTGGTCAGGGGGGCGAGAATGGTCTGTAGGGGTGCTTTCGAAGCTATCTAAGCGGAGCGCCACCACAGGTTGGCGAGGAGCGTACAGGCATTTTTTGAGTAAAGATACTCCCTAGATCGCCGGAAATGACCCTTTCCGGGCCTTGTTAAAAAATAATAAAAAATAGAAAAATAATGTCAATAGGTAGATGAGAGCACAATAAAAAAGTCAATAATCGTGAATAAGTAAAAAGTGGTAAAAGCTGAAAGGGCACCAGCAGTCCATTTGGGTCCGTCAGGGGGGGCATCCGCCCCCCCCCCTGACTGTATGGACGCTCCGCCACTGCTGGCAAGAAAACTATTTGGAAACAAATATAATTCACTGGTTAAGTATCCTCCTTAACTTTCATTTAGTAGCACAATCTGAGAGAATGTCTTACAATTTGAACAATTGAAGTATCACATTGAATAATAATGGGTTTGGCAAAATGATCTTGCTACTTTTACTGTCCCGATACTGTATGGTGAGGTTCATCCCAAATCTACGGTCATGTAAGAAATACTTATCAAGTTGCTTACATGATATATGGAATAAAATGTACAAGCAAATGTACAAATTTTATAAAATTTGTATTTGATTTAAAAGTCTGATCTATATTCTGAAATTAATCAAACAATGAAGCCACGGCACATATATATAGTAACCATCTGTTGAAGGAAATGCAGCATCACAGTAGGACACTAGGGCATCAACGAAGGACACTAGGGCATCAAGGTAGGACATTGGGGCATCAAGGTAGGAAACTATGGCATCAAGGTAGGACACTAGGGCATCAAGGTAGGACACTAGGGCATCAAGGTGACACTAGGGCATCAAGGTAGGACACTAGGGCATCAAGGTAGGACACTAGGGCATCAAGGTAGGACACTAGGGCATCAAGGTAGGACACTAGGGCATCAAGGTTGGACACTAGGGCATCAAGGAAGGACACTAGGGCATCAAGGTAGGTCATTGGGACATCAAGGAAGGACACTAGGGCATCAAGGTAGGAAACTAGGGCATCAAGGAAGGACACTAGGGCACTAGGGCTGGAATTCCAATAGCCCATTCAAGTACAAATAGACTAGGGTATCACATGTAGGGCATCAAGGTAGGACACTAGGGCATCAAGGTAGACACTAGGGCATCAAGGTAGGACACTAGGGCATCAAGGTAGGACACAAGGGCATTAAAATAGGACACTTCGGCTGGCAGTTAAGAAGGACACCAGGTCATCAGAGTAGGATAATAGCCCATACAAGTATAAATAGCTTAGGTTATCACAAGTAGGACATCACAGTAGGACACTAGGGCATCAAGGTAGACCACAAGGGCCGTAAAATAGGACACTTGGGCTGGAATTCAAATAGCCCATTCAAGTACAAATAGACTAAGGTATCAAAAGTAGGGCATCATAGGAGGACACTAGGGCATGAAGGGAAGGACAAGATGGCATTAAAATGGGACACTAGGTGCTGGCATTCAAGTAAGACACCAGGGCATCGGAGTAGAAAGTATAAATAGACTAGGGGTATCAAAAGGTTGGCATCAAAAGTAGGGGCATTAAAGTAGGACAAGAAGGCATCAAGGTGGGACACTGGGACATGACTGCAGGCACTGAAGCAGCTCGACAGTATGAGGTGCTTGGCAGTCAGTTGAGAATATGAATGCATCCACTGCGGCAAGGTAAGTGGCAATAGTGGATATCACAATTTACCTTCAGCTTTGGATGTGTTTACTGCACACATTACTTTGTGAATTTACTGTGAACTGGAAATCTATGCAAAAAGCTCAATTCATGGTCAAACTTTTATACGGTCTTCAACACGTTACTGTACTCGATGAAAATCAAATGCCACCTTCCTGAGTAGGAAGTAAACATGGAAGCCACTCGATGCCATTAAAGTAACAATACCCTCACAGCCTGTAAATATGTGTCAAATGAAGACTACCAAATGATATTGATTCCTGTGTCAATACAAACACTAAACTTTGGAGATATGAACTTGACATATTTTGGTCCCTCGACAGCTTTGCAACTTGGAATGTTGAAGAGAAGGGAATTTTTAGTGTACTTAATAGCCTCTTGCAAAATTATATCCAATAAAAAACCTTGCATTCATTGTTGACATAGAATGGGGTCAAGGCTTATAAGGCACGTTCTTAAACAGTGCAGTGAGACTGTGGAGTCTTGTGGCACAGACCTTCAATCTGTACTGTAGTAGAGTATGTCAACATATTAAACACACTGATTTTATTTCCTTATTAAAGAGACAATCCTTGTTTCTTTGAACTTCAAAGCAGAGGCCATGTCTCCTACATTCCTACGTGCTCTAGCACACCTTGATAAAATATTGTGTCACTTCTAACCAAAATCGTAACGCACCTGTCATTAATACTTGATCGGCATATTTGTGGTAATTCTCTTAGGGTCCAAATACTTACAGTCCCTGTACTGTATAGTTGTTCTACTGTAGAGGTACATACTGTACCTCCTTAATTAAGAAGAAGGTACCAGAGTGTTTGGGACAAGTCCTAAAAGAAGATTGCACCCCATAAACAATTAACATGTTGCAAATATATCTTAAACAAGCCATATACTAAAACTGTTGCAAACTGCTCCCCCAAAATACGCCCCATATGAATAATGTTTTTTTACCCTAGAGGAGATCAGGGCCTCCCCCGACAAAGTAAACCCTGAAATTTCTTCTTTTTTTTTTTTTTAAAGTAAGGCTCATCACCAGGACATGTCACATGAGACTCCGAGGTCTCTGAGGTGTCCCAAAAAATGAAAACGAAACAATTGTGAACAGAGCAATCATTTTTCCAGCAATACTGTACAGGTAATTCTTCAAGGAATTATTAATAATGCAAAAAGCATAAAAAATTTGTTTCCATGGCAACAATCACAAATCCTCTCCTCTTCCATACATTGAGAATCAGCCCTTTTAAGATATATACCTTAATTTGTTCTGCAGCTAGACTAAACAACCTGCGACTGGTTTAGTAAGTACTATGTATCTAAGCTGTGATTTCTGGCCACATTGATCTCCGAAGTAGTCTGATCTATAGGTAACATGTCACAGCACTATTTCTCAAGAACAAGCTTCAAGATTTGTAACATTCGCCAAACACCCAAGACTTAATGGTTTGGGGATTTACAAGTGACTATATATATTTTAAACCATACTCCAACTATCTGTATGCACTTCTCCTATTGACCTAAGTAGGAAATAGCTTGAATGATTTTAGCATTGCGCCCCCACTTCCGGAGAACCGCCAACTAACTCGTCCTATCGGATCGACCGTTCAGAAGAGAAAGCTTTGCGTGATTTTTGTGGACTTTCTAACCAGAGTTTATTCTACACTTCCTTTACACTATGGGTGATTGTTGTTTTTGGATTAATGACATCCGCAACGTAAGCTTTCTTCACCCACTTTACTATCAATAAACACTTTTTTCGATTACTCTTGGGATATTCTCCCCAACATTTGACGGTACAGAATGCAAGATAAAGAAGGGGGCAAAATTGGATTGCTTTGGTAAAATTAATCCAAGCTGGTGCCTCAAGAATTTTTTTTTTTTTACATTTTTTCTTTTTAATGGTAACTCTACCTCAACATTACAGTACTTAGACCCTAGATACCGAAACGTAAGTCCCTGGATATGGAAGCCAATTTAACACCCACTGCATGATAGCCTTGGTCAAATTTCACATCATTGAAGCAATTGGGGCTCTACCACGAATACAGTTAATGACTCCCAACCATGAAATTTATGTACAATAAAAGGAATACAATAATACATTGTTAATATGCCCATGGATGAGCACATTTTGGGAGGTTATAATGATATCAATAACTTAAATGGGTGTGTTCTGACATTATCAGTTATGTTTCAAGAAAAATTTGGAATAAAAAGCCAGTTGACTTGGGCAGGATTAAGCCATGCATTTAGTATTGTACAACTGTGGTATAGATAAGCTGATTTGATCCAAGGTCAAGTACACTACTTCAGGTACTATGGTAAGCAGAGTGGAGCATGGTGGTCAATCTAAAGCAGAGCTGGTATTTAAAGAAAATCTGTTGTAAAACAGTGTTACTGTGCACTCCATTACTGTACGTGTCAGAACGTTACAGAAGTTTATGTAAATCTGTGTGTATCACACAAGTTTACAATCTTTACACTTTCACTCAAATTGTTGGCTTAGCGGTAAGTCTGGTGCGATGATATGGTACGATGTCGGTATAGGGGATCACTGCTTTCAATACAGTAGCTACGGTGTGTATAGTTTTTATTCCAAATGAATTCTATATGCTTGGGCAAGTCGACTTTAAGCCCTTTTGAAGCCAGAACCAACCATGCTAAGTCAACAGTAATCATACGTAGGCCTCACACTTATTCATGTACAATAGCATGGTGGGCTCATAATTGACGCACTTAAGGATTGAATTAACGATGTCTATCAACGAAAACTCAAAATCACTCAACTGTATTCGTTTTTCATATGTGTACTTCCTTCCTCAGAAATGTAATGAACTCAAAATATTTATTGTTCTGTGCCTACGCAACGTACAATTGAGCAGAATTTGACCACAAAATGTCTGCTGAGTCAAGTTCTTACATACCACTAAATTGACACATTTGTCGATATAAGCTAACTGTAGTGTAGGCTTAAGTACATACATCCATTGACTGTGAATGCTGTTTGCTATGCTCTGAGCCTCTAAGCTCTGACACGTCAGGTCCCAGAGAGTAGTGGTATTATATTGAGGTAATTTTGGTTATTTTTAGGGAGTAAGATATCCAAATGCCCAAAAAATGTGCAAAACTGGGGGAAGGGTGTTAAAAGCTTAAAAAAACACACAATTTGATTAGCATAAACCTGAAATGGATTAAAACTCATTAAATATGTAACTCTGCTTGACTGCAAAAAGTTTAGGTTGCCTGCTGTATCGTTGCTAGTTATATTTGAAGGTGCATCAATTACGAAGGTGCGTCAGTTACGAAGCCTTTACTATACTGAATGTACCCGAGGTCTTCTCAGCCGTTATTTTTTGGTTGCAATCAATGGTTTTCTTTTTTAAAGTACTCTACTAAAGCAATGTGTTAGTAAAATGTTTTACAAATTTTGAGATCATAATTATGAGGCAAAGAATGAAGGTAAATTGTATCTTTAATACTGTAAGTACTGTATAGGCCCATACAGTATTTATGTAGGCCTATGTTTATAGTTATCCACAATTTTAATCATTCCCTGGTGTTGGGAATACTATACTGTAACCATCACACCAACTTTAACTTTTACACAGGCATTATAGTAAACTGTACAGTACTTAGCTATCTTAGTTTTGATAAATTAATGGTAAATTGAGATGGCCAAGTAGAGTAGGAGATTTGGGGTAATGAGACTGTACAATGTAGTCAAGTTTGCTTCACTAAAATCCTAGGCATAAATTGCACATTCACATGTCCAGCTGCTACAAGGAGAACAAACAATCATTATAATTGATTGTGTTTTATATTTTAAATTTGGGCTAGAATTATCCATATCTCAATTCCATGTTGTAGGCAACTTAGAATGAGCCTAATGGTGAGTAGTAGTCAGTAGTAGTAGCCAAAATGTATGCCTACAATCTACACAAATAGTAATGTACTTCTCAGTATTTCTTCGGCTCCTGTGTGAATAACATGCCTTGACTTGCCTATCTGGCCAAATAGTGAGGCCTAAAGTCCTTAGTTTATGCAGCTGCTATGGAAACTACATGACTAATATGACTAGTTCACCTGGCAAATCCTGAAGCTAGGATGTCTTGTTCTTCCAGCTGCCCAGTTTCCATAGGCATGACATAAACTAGGCCAATAGGCGTATCAGTATTCTAAACAACAACACCACAACAAAGCAAAATGCATTGTGTTTGCTTCGACTATAATATATACTGTACTAGTGTATGTGTTAACGGCATCAACATAGATATCAATAATAATGGGAAGGTGAACAAAATGTAACCTCTAGGCTTTGACCTGTAAAATAAGTAACTTTGTACACATTGCTAGGCCTGGGCCCTATTTAACTTGGGCTAGGCATTCGTAATTTATCATTCAAGTTTGGCTTCCTTCGTGATAAATCATTGTGTTTGATAACTACTTCGATTGAGAGGCGGAAAGCAACAGTGATGTAGAGAGCTGAGGTGTCATCATCCCTACAGTACTCCTAACGTGTTAAGCCTGTACCGCTGCTCATGATTATTTTTATGATCACTGGCTTGTAGCAATACAAAAGTGGATAATGCTTACCAATAAATCTCACCTGTTTACCAGTTAACGAGGACAATTTCACCGTGGTATTTTATTCCGAAGAAGTATAATTCCGCTCTGTAGTTCCAGTTTTTCTATTAACTGCCAGCCCTCATCTTAAATGCAGTGGCCAGAATTCAAAGGCAGAAATATCTGCTTTGAAATCCCAAAATAGAGGGCCTAATTCCAAAACTTGCGAAGCAGAAAACACAAGGACGGTTAGCTATAGCGGATTTTACAGGACTTTCACCATAGCAAATATTTATTCGGGAGGTTGATTTACTTTTCTTGTTCAACTTCACTAATATTTCCGCCAAGAACAATGTCTTATACCGGTCACTCATGGTCAAATTGCAACAAAACAGTTTACAACCACTAGTGCAGTTCAGTTATATTTCGCATATACATACAAAAACAGTGCAGTAATGTCATATACAGGATACTAGAAAAAACATCAAATGTTTATCTAAGCTAGTAACCCTAAATAAACATGGGCGTCCACAGGGGGAAGGGCACTTCTCTCCCCCCCCCCCTCCCCCTCCACTCCCGGAAATATATCAAAATGCTATAGCTTCAGGGTCGTTAGTCTAATTTCAGTCTAAGGAAAATGAATTCTCTCTCAACTCAAATTTTTGTACTCACGTTAAACATCTGAAACATGAGTCCCCAGGACCCCCTGTTAGAGTTAGGATACATTCCGGAGAATTTAACTGCGCTCTGACGTGTTTTTTTTGTGTGTGTGTGTTTCGTTTTCGTACTTGAAACTCGTTACAAGAGAACTATAATTCGCTGCAACTTCCGGGGGATGCACTACCTGGACCCACAGTGAAGCTCTAAGGTATGATTTCCAGAAGGTAAGATAAGAGTAATTCATCTTTCTGACATGTATATATGTTATATAAGAGTTATGTGAAAAATCCAATAACAGTGTATACACAATCGGAAATACTTCCTATGCGTCTTAGTGTACAGCTGTTATGATGAAAACAAATTGTAACTTTCTTGGCTTAATGATTCAAACGTTGTTCGACCAATCACTGCAGGCGGTCTCAAACAAGCTAATCGGTCTTCTGTACACTCCTTGGGGGTTGTTCTGACAAATGTGCAGAAATCATTCTTTCCAAATCGGACAGCAATCTACCAAATAAGAACATAGGGTACGATACTGATCTAAAATCGGGAAGAAGACATCAGCGAGGCAACTACAGAAAAGAAAACCAAACTGAAGAATATATATTAAATTCTCTCCAAAATCCCTCTACTAGGAATTCACAAGAAACCCTGTCCTCAAAAGAGAAAAGAGCGCGTAGCGAGGAACTTGCCAAGGAAGGGTCGAATTAAGCTGTTGCAGTTTAAACTATGTAAGCGTAGCGCCACCATATAGTTGGTGCGAAGCGTACAAGGAAATTTTGGCCAAAAATGCCTCCCAGATCGCTGGAAATGGCACTTCCCAGGCTTTGTAAGTTGCATCTAAGCTTGTTTTATTTTGAATTACTAGCGATATCATAAAAAAAAATATGCTCAAGGGGGGAGGGGCGGTCGCCCCCTTCGCCCCCCCCCTCCTTGGCTACGCGCCTGAAAGAGAAAGCCTGAGAGTGCCATATCCAGTCATCTATAAAGGTGTCAAATATAAACCATGGTTGGGCTTGGATTAAAATGGAGTTTCCTTTGGGGACCCATTCACATTCCGGCACCGCTCCTTGCAAGCTACGCGACTTCTCCCAGCCCCAGACATCAAAATGAAAACGATTGAGCTCTGCAGATACCCACCACAATGGGAAATCCTGTCCTCAGCAGAAAACAAGGGGGCGCACATAAAACGCCTGACTCTCGCTTGACAAAAGCAAGACGTGTTATAAGAACTGATATAAGCTACATTCTCTTCAATCGTGACGGATAGCTATAGCCAAAGAATGAAATAATGTTGCAGCCTACACTGACTAGTACAAGAGAGACGATACATTTTAATAGCCAAGAAGAAACCCCTACAACATATAGTCATTACAAAACTGTTAGAAATAGCGGTCGTTGTTAAATCTAAAATCGTGTAACCGTTCATTACGATATTCTTCAACACATCCGATGTTTTGTCAAACGCAGGAAGTACGATTTATCAGTGATATCAGTAACGTTCGCATGAGGGGGAAGGGGAGGGGAGGGATTCAATGGCCTGGTTACCTGGCACTTCTCATCGTCAGGGGGGTGGGGAGGTTCAGTCCGGGGATATTTTACATTCCCCGCGCGGGTGGGAGTTGAGGCCACTAGTATACGAGTGTATACTCACCAACCCCCCACCCCCTCCCCCTTATCTTTCAACCTCACAGAAATAATTATAAGCACAATCTTGCGTTTAGAGGCACTTGGACTTAATTTATGGTCTAGATATACATCAGAATGAATCATTTGAAGTTTAAACTTAAACATTCTCGTGGGGGTGGGTGGGGGTGGAGTACGCCAACCCCTTAATGGGAGCCGGCTTTAACGACCTCAAGGCTGCACCCATTAAATCCTTGATTCGCAAATGAGCGTTCCCAGAAGTTCAGGCACCTGCGTAAATCTTGTCGGGGATTTTGACCTCCCTCTCCCCCACGAACACACCTTTGAAATTCTGTGCACGCCACAGATTCTTATTAAAGGGATTTGGTTAACAGTTTCCTCAGAATTGAAACGATCTTCATTGATTTTGATTCTGTAATTACTAGTTTATCACAGAACGGAAACACGAGACCTTCAAATGCTTACTTCTTATACATTTTTCGAACAAAATTGTTGTTTTTCATTATATCATTATAAAATATTTTGTGGTTTACATGAGCATCATGTGCTGGGTCTATAAGGAACAAAATGAAGGTCGTCTTCAACTCTCTGTGTTCTCATAGGAACTACTTCTTCTAAGCAGTGTTGTAGTACTCGAAAGGTACTCGATACTCGCCTCGTACTCGAGTACTCTCACTCGATAAATAGTACGCGTATAACGTATATGATAATCAGGTTAAGGTTCTTGTGTATTTTATCAATTAAAATTACTCTTATTTAGATGAAAAGTTACGAGTACCAGGGAGTTTTTATGGAACAACTCCCTGCTTGTACTCGATAACCGGATTCTAAAGGCTGTGTTTAGACACTGGTACTTATAGTAATTGAGACCTCAAGTACTCGGAAGTACTCGGGTGAAAGTACTTGACTACAACACTGCAAGTTCTAACTACATGTATCTTTGGTCTTACAAGGATTGTCTTGACACAGGTAGTTACCGCCAAATTCGAGCGCAACTCCCGTCAGAACTACGTCTTCTAAGATATCGCCTGATCGAAAAATGATGTCCCAAAATGTCACATGCTGCGTGACCTGTATCCAAGCTGTTGCTACGAAACTCTCGGTAATTACGGGCTCGAAACCGTCAGCGTCCGGTCCACAAAGGCAAGTTCCAAAGGTTGTCTCTTCTGCTGAAAAGTGTAGTTTCACCGAATAAAATATAGATTCGATGGTCACTGATGCCGTGCCATTGCAAGGTTGGAGGTCTTTCATTGTTACGGAATCATCAGGTCGAAAATCCACCGCGAACCCGCTACGAAAGTTTCTGTAGCCAAACAACATGGCGGGAACCGGAAGTGGGCCAAAATTAATTGTTCCAAAAGACCCCGCGAATGAGACATTTTTCACGGGATCGTATCCCTCCGTCCAAATCCATTCAGGTGGAAAGGACTTCCCCCAGTTTTTCTCTTGGTGGAGATAACCGGACCCTTGGAAAACTTCTTGAGAGGTAAGATTAACCCATCGGTATGTCCCGGGGGTCGCAAGACTGTACACGAACCAGTGGAGTGGTAAAGGGAGAACATGGAGCCATCCCTCGGGTCCTGTTGAAAAAGAAGAACAAAATGTTTACATAAGCAGCACCATTTATGGAGTACCGATAAGACATGCATGAAAATAGGTCTTATGCAGGGGTACCCCCCCCCCCGCCCCCACCACCCTCATCGGTGAAAACTACAAGTCAGTCTAAAATCAATGCCAAGTAGCTCCTTAAAATTGGGGGCAGTTTTCAGGGTGGTCTTACAGACATGAACGTTAGATTAATTAACCAAATATGAAGGAAAAGAAAACACAATCGATCTCCCCCCCCCAGGCTGCATTTCAAAGATTGAGGTAATATTATGCTTATAAAGTGCTGGAGTTGTGACAGTTTTCACTATTGTCTGTAAAAGCACAAAGTTGGTTTATATGATTATGTAGAATTATAACTTCATGTAAAAAACTCCTACAATTGAGGAGTAACAGTTTGACCAGTCGCGGTATCCATTGGCCGTAGAAGGAAAGGTAATATGATTGCCGATTTAGGCCTATGAATCAATTATTGTATTAAAAGTATGCATGGGAGGGTTAGGCAAAGATAAACCAGAATACCGTATAAGAAACGTCCACCGAGTTAGAGGAACTGTTATTAAACACAGTGGCGTAGGAAGGTACTTTTGAGTGGGGGGGCTGAAGACTGATGGCCGGCCTGGGGGAGGGGTCTAAGGGGAGGGGGTGTCCCCCTTCCCTTTGGATTTTTTTTGCATTTCCAGGTGGCCTCAGATGCAATTTGGTGCAATATAGCACACTGCAACACCCACTCCATTTTGTAAATAATTTTGCACTTTCACCTGGCCTTAGATGCAATTTGGTGCTCCAAATGAGATTTTTTTCTCATTTGGAAATGAAAAAGGGGTTTTCTGACTTGCGGAGCGGGGGGCGGAATGATACTTCCGCCCCCCCCCATATTTTTCACTGGGGGATGGCGCCCCCCCCCAGCACCCCTGGTTCCTACGCCCTTGATTAAACAGTATTCGGACAACGTGAATTAACGGTTCCAACGCAGTGCAAGGGACCCCGTTAAAACACGGTGCGCGTACATCTTAGCGCAGGCGTCCTGCCTGCCGGTGGAATGCCACCGTTAAAAAAATCCTCATTTCTTGAAAAGCGCACTTTAGTCTGTAAGCAGGTAAATATGTCTCTGGAATATTGCGCAACCTACTACTGTCAATATCTTCATGGAAGAGTCGGAGCCATAAAGGTGCCCTGTAATCCATGGGGGGGGGGTCGTTGTGGTCAAGTGGTCAAGGCAGTGGACTTATGATCTAAGGATAACAGGTTCGAGTCCTGGCCAGATCATTACGTTGTGTCCTTGGGCAAGGCACTTTATCTCCATTGCCTCTCTTCACCCAGGTGTATATGAATGAGGACTTGCGAGGTAGCTTGTATATATAGTTGTGTGCGCCGGTTTGTGGCTGCATCTTATTGGAAGTCCCCCGGGGGACACGTGGATGTGGTGCACTGTAGTGCCCCAGCCCTCGGGAGGGATTGTTTGAATTGTGCATACTTTGGTGTGTGGGTGTGACAAGTAACCAATGACCAGGGTTAAAGGGAGTGAAGACTCGCGCACAAAGAACGTATGATGCCGGTAAACTGACCTCGTTTCGAATGAGGTGTAACAGAAGTGTTAGGCACCACCTACGATCCCAGAAAATACACACACAGCTTGCTACCGTCGGTAATTAGACACTAGTGTACAGTCAATACATGCAGCTACGGTCAATACCCACAACACAGTGTACATAGCAGCGATGGACATCTCAGGTCCAGATTAATGATATCAAGGTATCACGTTTCATTACTGTCTGCATTTTGTAGCGACAAGAAGAAAACTTCACTTGCAAGCAACGGAAAGTTAGCTTTTTTTTAGAGGGCGGCACGCGGTTTAGGGCGAGTCTCCGATGCCTTTATGTTGTAAAATCGCGTGAGAAGGCCTTGAATAAGACTGTAAACTTGCGCCAGGATTGTCAAGTTGACAGATATGTCGCGTTATAAGTGGCCACGTTATGGGTTTGTGCAAATAAGTTATTTGCGTGAGCTTGAGAAAGGGGGAGAGGTGTACAAAAATGACAGTTGCCAGAAACGAGTTTTAATGTCAAGTATCTTCTAAACGGGACAAGATATTTCTTAACATTGGGGGTGGGCGGGTGGGGGTGGATGTTGTTCTTCACAAAGGTCTTTGCTATATAATCTAATATAACGCTTGGGTTAGTGTCCTCTTTTTAATTATTAATTTACTTTTCACCCATGAGTTACCCATGACAACAGTGAATAGCCATGCATTGTTTTATGTCACGCACTCTCAGAGGGCAGACACTATCCCATCATCAATGTCGTTCTGATGGCGCTTATAAATGTATACATGATATTTGGAGAAATGTCAAAAGATGCTCCAATATGCGATATCTTACCTAGCCCACCGGGAGCCCAGGGTACAGGAGCACCAAATTCTCCTTCAAATCGAATATCGTTCACCGTCATATTAAATTCGGTGCTGTTAGCTGTAACATTGAAATACCCGTTTGGTCTAGATACCCATTGAAAATCGGGAGGTGACGACGTAGTAGGATTGGTAACTGGTGACGTGCCATTTTTGATGGTGACAGAAATGTCCTTTGTGAATAATTGGTAAATAGAAACAATAGGTTGAATACAGACATTAATAACATGATGATTCGACTTTCTTGAGTCGTTATAAATCAAAGTAAAGCAGCTGGGAGCTACACAAACATCTGTTCGGGTTTTGATTAGTTCCAGAGGATAGAGGGGCGGATTGTCCCGGCTGAAGTTTTCATTATAACTTTTGGAAAAATAAAAAGAAGAAAAAATTAAGAATTTTTACCTTACATTGGAGAAAAACTGAAGGTCTACATCAACCGACAAGTTGTATTCCTTGTTGGTTGTCTTAAAGTAAATAACCGAAGACACAGGCGCGTAGCCAAGGGGGGGGGGCGAAGGGG
>KN891051.1:62272-79256 GCA_000934455.1 Apostichopus parvimensis
TGATGATTCGACTTTCTTGAGTCGTTATAAATCAAAGTAAAGCAGCTGGGAGCTACACAAACATCTGTTCGGGTTTTGATTAGTTCCAGAGGATAAAGGGGTGGATTGTCCCGGCTGAAGTTTTCATATAACTTTTGGAAAAATAAAAAGAAGAAGAAATTAATAATTTTTACCTTACATTGGAGAAAAACTGAAGATCTACATCAACCGACAAGTTGTATTCCTTGTTGGTTGTCTTAAAGTATAAATAACCGAAGACAAGATACATATCGCAAATTTAATAATATTTAATATATATAGATGAGGGAAACAAAAAATATGATAAAACACAATGCATTTCCTATTTGCAAACTTGGATACATTATAATACGGGTATACTATGCATAAATTGGTCATTTGTAACCGTTTTTGCTCTATATTGGCAAATATGGAACTTCATTCAAATCCGCGTAGATCAATTCCACATGCAGAGTAAGTGAGAGGATGGTAATACCATTAACGCTATCATTATATCAGTTTGTATATAATGATGTATACAGTGGCGTAGCTAGGGGCGTCAAGGGAGGGCACGTGCCCCGGGCGCCGGGTTTAGGGGGGCGCTGAAATGGGAGAATGAGAGTAAAAAAAATAAGCACTTTTTAGAAAAAACATGACGAAATTGACATATGTCGTCAGACATGAATATTTTCCAGTTACTAATAAGAATCTGAACTGAATGTAGTTGTTTTTATTAGCAAATTTATAGATTGTGATTTCTTTTCAGTCCATTTCGACCGTTTTCTCTTTTTTTCAAAATTCTGTTCTGTATTCTGTAATGAATACATGTCACGGAAATTTCGGGTATTTAAGTATACAGTTCCAAGGCAGTAGATTTCGAAAGGTGGAAATATCATAGGCGTAGGAGCACAATTTTAGGGGGGGGGGGCTGTAATGACTAGCCGGAAATATATAACCAATTTTTTTCCGCGCGCTGCGCGCAATTTATTTCTATTTCAGTAGTGGTGGGGGGGGGGTGGGCGCGATTTTCTACTCTGGCACCCGGGCGCCAAAACCTCTAGCTACGCCACAGGATGTATAACACCTATCTGCTTCAATATTACTGCGCTTTTGTGGTAAGGACTTTGACAATTTTGATGGCAACTAAAGACAACTGTCCATATTTCGCAGACGACGAGTATAAACTGATTGGTATACCGTTCCCTAAAAAGCCTTACATATTTACTTCACTCTTTGAACAGCCTGCAGATAAACTCAACAACACCTCCGAAGTATTATTTTGTTAAGCAGTTTCTAAAGTTAGTAAAATTTGAATCCATTTACCTCTAAAAGAGGCGCTGTTTCTGTTGAAATCATGCTACGACTACCGTTACTTCTGATCAGGTTCAAATACGTCAATGTTGCTGCCTTATGCGCCGTCGCTTCAGGTAGAATACGTCCAAAGAGAATACCAAAAGATCTAGCATTTTCACCGTCTGTCAGTCTAGCATACCAGCCTTCGAAGAATGGTCCCCGATCTGGATATATGTGGGGGTCGTAATCGCTGCCAACAACAGTTTGTATGAACAAAGCGAGGAATAAGAATATCTTCACCGATGACGTCATCTTATAATTCATTTCGGAAATGATCAAGCAATCGATCTATCTGGAATAAATATATATAATAATTACAGATAACTTTAGTTTTGTGTGTGTATTTTTTTTCTCGAAAGTAGATATGACGTTATTAAACAGCACTCGGTTTGCGCGATGATCTGGTTTTGTCATATTCATGGTAAATAGGCATCTATATGTTATTACGTTACTGACATCATTATTTCTCATTCTCATTCTTATCCTTATTCTGGTTCTCATTCTTATTATCATTCTCATTCTCTTAGAATCCTCATTCTCATTTTCAATATTCTCATTATTCTCATTAATTCCTTATCATATTCATATTCACATTCTCATTATTATTCTTATTGTTCTTATTCTTATCCAGGCGCGTAGCCAGGAATTTGCCAAGGGAGGAGCGAACCTGTATAGGCAAACTAGCAGAGCCGTAGATTCTGCATTGAAAACTATCTAAGCGTAGCGCCACCATGAAGTTGGCGCGAGGCGCACAAGAAAATTTTGGCTGAAAATGCCTCCCAGACCGCTGGAAATGGCACTTCCCAGGCCTTGTAAGTTGCATCTAAGCTTGCAATTACTAGTGATATCATAAAAACTTACCCCCCCCCCAAAAAAAATGTTCTTATCATTATTCTCATACTCATTTTTCTCATTCTTATTAATTCCTTATCATATTCATATTCTCATTCTCATTCTTATTCTTATTATTCTCATTCTTATTCTCATTCTCATTTATCTCATTCTAATTTTTCTCATTTCACCACTCGTTATGCTATAAACCGATACACATCACCGGCCATATCACTTAAATATATATGATGTGCTAGTATGCTATCAATACTATTTTTTGAGATTGTTTATTGTTAACCGTGCTACAAAAAGATATTGGATGCCATTTTAGAAATAGCATGTACACACTAAAAATAAATAATTAAAATAAAAATATTCAAATTAACAAAGGCGTAAGATATCCAAAAGACAGTTTTTCATCAAAGGGGCACATCTTATTTGCCAGTAGGGCACATTTGCTATTTTGGAAAAAGGGGGGGGCACGTGCCCCCGTCCCCCCCCCCCCCCCGGCTCCTACCCCCTGCTTAGACACATATTCTCCCTCGAAATGACGGAATGGTTAGTTGCAATCAGGTATTAACAAACCACAGGTAGTACTCACACTGGTCTATGAAATAGCCAGTAGTATAGCTACTGGTCAGAGAAAATTTTGAAATATATTTAACATTTTACTTACAAATTCAAGAAGTTTCTTCAGGACACCACCAAAAAACATCTATTAGAATTAACGCTTTTGACGGAAACGACTAATATCCAGACGTAAAAAGTCTGTTGCTGTTTGGTGTATTTTGTTTCAAGGAATACTATTGAAACATTAATACAACCGTTGGTCTGTTTGCCAGTATAGCAGTACTACAACACTATACACGATACACACTTGTGTTGTCCGATACACACAGAGAACACATTTACTACTGTAATTCTTACAGTTTTGTATACCGCAGTAAGAACTGGATCGCGCTATAAATCGGTAGCATGTGCTATTAGGATGACAGTAAGAACTGAGGATATGTGTAATTCCAACTTCAAATCCAGTTGTTGAGATGTATTGGGATTACACATATCCTCAGTTCTTACTGTAAACCTAATAGCACATGCTACCGATTTATCAGATTTGTCAGCACGATCCAGTATTTAATGGTGGTACAAAACTTTAAGATTTACAGTAGTTACTGTAATCTCTGCGTGAATCGGCTGTGTCTACACATATACAGACATACGAAAGTAATTTTCTGCACTCTTGCAATACTAGTGCAAAAACTCATTATTATAAACAGACAGAGTTAACAGATATAGTATCGATTGCTTACCGGCGCCATCTTCTACAAGTATAACCATAGGCCAATGCTTTACTAATCTCTAGGCAAGTTCAATACACCTTGTGTTACAACATGGTATATGCAGAACTCTATACATTTAACATGGTGTAGATATCTCGTCAATCAAAACTTTAAAAAACAAACAGTAAGTAAGGTACCCATGCGATATGGCAACCTGAAGTGAAAATAGTGTTCACTCGAGTGTATAAACACCTTACCAAGGCGAAAAGACGTCATTTGATACACTTTGTATTCAATAAAGAGAAAAAAAGGGCATGTCAGCAGAAATGTTGGCAAACAAATTACAGAGTCTGTACAAAGAAAGAAAAAAAACCCAACCAAACGCGGAACACAGCAATACGGGAGTATACTGATTTATATATATATTCAGATATACTTGCTGCAAATTTGACAAACAAATTTGAATAATTTAAAAAGAAAATAATACATGCATAAATGCATAAAATCGATAAGACATTATATAGCTATATAGCATGTAACGGGAACCCTCGAAAGTAGTGAATATTTTGTATTCGTGTCTATGCGGTTTCAGACAACAGCAATTCATTTAAGAGTCTTTTGAACCGGACGAATTTAGGCTTACGTTGGTTTTACTGTGAATGCTTCATAAGTTAGTTACAACATTAAGAGAGTATGATTTTCACAAGGAAAATATTAGTAGGCAATCTGTTCTATCGGAGAAACAAACAATTATGTAACCAAGGTGTGTATAGTGAAATAAAATGTATATCTATACGGTAAAGTATAGTGAGTGATTCCAAGGAATCACCGATAACATTTGTTTTAATGTGTGTATTGGTATGATTGTCTTAACAAACTTTACCTTATTGTTTTCAATATACACACGTCATTAAACTGATGGTAGCGGTAGCCTATATATGCTGCAGAGGGGGAGCCATCATGTCGAATGTATGTGTAAATTAATTGTTAGGTTTGTGCTATCATTATCTGCTTTACATGACAAAAGGGATCTACTTGAGGGGGGGGGGGGGCAAATGAGCTGAGTGGGTGAGCCGTGTAGGGAACTGAGCCTCAATATTCTTAGTTTGAACAATGGGGCACTGGTATAGGGGCTCACAATGAAAATAATATGCCTATCATAAAACATATAGACGTGATACATGTATTTATGAACTGTAGTTTTCTTTTTGAACGCCATTTCTACAAAACGTGCCTAGAATGTTGAGGTTGCACATGCACTACTGACTAATGACATCTGAAGAAATTGTGTATGTTAGATCCTCCTGCAAGCAGGAACTCACGAAGAAGCCTCATTGGCTTATCAAAGCCGCAAGCTGACCGAAGTCAGTCTCTTACATTCGTATTTACCGTCCATGATTATGAATTGTCAATTGTCAACAACTCTATAACTCTGGACGACATACATTAATCTTGGAGTGACTCGAACCGGGGACCTTATGATTGGAAGGCACCGGCGTTAACCACTGAGCTAACACTCCTAATAATATGATCATTTCGCTTAGTTCTATTTCTCATCGGGGGCTGAGCAGATGAGAATTTAAAACATTACTAACTACTAATCTCATAGCACAATGTTTGAACTCTTATTTGACACTTTGAGATACACGAGTCATTAAGAGCCTGATAGGCCTAGCGTCTACACGAGTTTGTCACTAAACTTGGGTTGGAGTGGGCTTTTGATATTCTGTCCCCCACGGTCCCACCCTACAGAAAGTGGGGGCGTGTCCCCTGCCCCCCCCCCCCCATGATTATACGCCACTGGCTAAACGTTCAGACAAATCCAAAGACACCGTGGAAGGAAGAGTTTTGAGAGTTAAATTGTATCAAGTATAAAGAAAAACTTACCTGGAATACAGAATTCGACTATTCGGTCCAGCTGCCTTCTTCTCCGTATGAATAACAGTCCACATATTTACATTCTGTATGACGCTATGTGTAATCCCCACAAAATGGTCGAACCGAATAAGTTGTCCGAAGCAAGTCACTGTTTACACATCTGTTTAACATCCTCGCTGCCTGATAAGCAGTTTCGTAATCATTGTCAGCCAATAATTTACGTACTAAGCGTCTTATTGGGAGAAGAGGTTAGTCCGCAGCTCACAGGCCAATATGGGGATATTGCAGATGCGATGTAGTCGACCGTTAGGCCTACCGTGGCCCCAGTCTGTACGCCATTCAGTCAGGTCTGATCCCAGGCCGAGGCACAGGAGGCCGTGAAGATTTTTGTGCCCCACATCCGTCTCACCATCATGATCGTTGTACCATGGAGCTCTGTTTATAGCTCCATGGTTGTACTAAGCGTTCACACGATACAGAAACACGAGTGTGCACTAGAGATTATGGTGCCCCTATATAATTATTTAATGCCCCCTCGAACTTGGAATTCGTAGAGAAGGCCCTGCATTCAGTTTCGACACAAAATCAACAGGTTGAAGCTATTGATGAGTTTCAGCAGGGAAACAGCTCCCTGGTTTCACGAGATGGGTGAAACCATTCCTACCCTACCCTACAAGACTACCCTACATGACTACCCTACAAGACTACCCTACATGACTACCCTACACGACTACCCTACATGATTACCCTACATGAACCATCCCTACCCTACATGATTATTATTTCAACAAAGTATGCTTAAACTGAAGGAAACAAATTATCTACCTTATATTGTATTGAATTCAGTTAGGTTTTAGTGCATCCCGAGAGGGTTAAAAAATGCACTTTCCTAAGGACGTATGTGCACTGCAAACACTTACATCACCTCAGGAAAATGTTGATAAATTTGAGCACTGTAATATATATATAAATATATATGGACAAAGCTGGGCCTGATAGCCTTTGGTCATTTCTTTGTGTGCGCGTGTGCACTTGTTTAGTATTCACACTGAGGACTTACACACAGGAATTCAAAGTACTCCGATGTCATTTGAACAGAATCACCACGTCCTCAGCAGAATTCTATTGTCCTCCGAAGAATTCTATTGTCCTCAGAAGAATTCTATTGTCCTCGGAAGTCAATTGTTAAGGTATGTTTGTGTGTGTGTGTGTAGGGAGGGAGGGGGGGGGGGAGTTCTCGTTTGTGGGCGGTCACTCATGCAATCCATGCCACTAGAGTTAGTTGTTGGCACGATTTGATGACCCATAGTTATGTTTATATATAACTATGACCCAAACAAATATGCTTTTTTTAACAATTGATATTTCAAAATCTCTCATTCTTGTGGTTTTTCAAAAAGCTTCTTTCTCATATTTCTAACAAATTGAAACGAAGCAAAAAGCAAAAGGAAACAAACACAAAACTAAATTTAAAAGAATCCATTTTAAGTATGACTAAAATATTCACATTTGGATAAAAGAATACAAATAAATACAAACAGATCGATGTGTATCATATTCAGATTCTTTGTTCATATTATAAAGATATTTGTAAGCATTTCATGCAACATAAAACAAAACAAAACAAAAATAACCAAACCTATGATAGAAAATGAATAATGAAGAGAATTCAGGATAGAGGTTGCATTTTATCTTGAAAACAGTAGCAAGAGGACCAACCATAAATTCCCCCTTTTTATTATAACATGATATTTCTTTTAAGTAGACACAAGATGGAGACTTGGATACAGACACGCTGCAGTGTAATTGACTAGGTCAAGGCTTCTACTTGTGCAGTTCTATAATTTTATTTGAACACTAGTCAGTGTTGTGAGGAGGAGTCACTAATCTTCTTCTGTGAAGTGACACCAAAAACGTTTGTCAAGTTTTGCCCTTTTTCAGATTATACAATCAAACAGGTCCATTACAGGGCACAGACTCAACTGGACCTTGAAACCTCTTCAACAACTGTGACCATAATTTGTCTTTCTAGCAGATTTGGATATAACACTGCTAGGATATAACACTTCGATATGTACTTTAGATCCTCCTGCAAGCAGGATGCGAAGAAGCCATCATTGGCAGATCAAAGCCGCAAGCTGACCAAAGTCAGTCTCTTAGATTCATATTTAATGTCCATGATTATGAATTGTCAACAGCTCTGTAACTGGACGACATAAATTTACCTTGGAGTGACTCAAACTCAGGACCTTATGATATAACACTTGGATATGCCACACAGATGTAACACTTAAAACCTTTAACCACTCCCATGCTCAACGAGTTGAGACGATATTCTTCTTAGAGAAGCTATTTATTTTTATAACTTCGTTCAATACAAGAATCCCACATAATTATAAGTATAGGTACCTGATAAGGTAAAATTTATCTCACATAATTCGGGAAAAAAATGAGACTTTTTGGGAATCTTCCAATTTTATTTGGATGTGATTGATACTAATAGGGCATCAAGAAGGCTAAGATTATTATTATAATAATGGAGTCACTGACTCATTGTTGATCAATGCTCACTTGATAAGAAATATTCAGCATCAATTTTTAATATAACAAATAATAATCATTGCATAAAATACTTAGAGGGTTTTCAGAAACTTGCCATTAACTGAAGAGCTAACAGTAAGGTGACCATACTTTTTTCAGAAATTCAGTGGACATGATATTGCGTGGACATCACAGGTAGTGTCTACACCTATACGTTTTAGGGATGATTGGAAATTTGAGATCTCGATGCTTGGTGGTGTTTTCAACAATCACGGTAAAATGCTAAAAATTTTGTAATACATTTTCCAGACACAGGCATTTGTTTTTCAAATTTACATTATTTCTCTTTAATTCACAAAATTTATGAATGATCAGTGACATCACACAATATCCGGGGACAATTTTTTTTTTACGCTTTTAATCTGGAGACAATCCATGAAATTCGGAGGACAGTCCCCAGAAATCCGGGACATCTGGTCACCAGAGGCTAAAGCCGATAACAGATATTTGATGATGTGAAATTGCAAATGTATTTGGTAGCCTAACCTAGAACAACTGCAACAAACAAATGGAACAGAAATTTCATCCAAATTCTTCATAAATCATCTACAGTTGCCAATGAACCAGTTGGTTTAATAATGCCAAACATTCAAATTTATTATTTTATTACTTTTACTAATTTGGAGTATTTGAAAAATTTGAAATTTGATCGAATGAAGCGGTGAGTAGGTAACAGGTATTCTACTTTATGATGACTCTCAGAAGAAAGAAACCTGTGAGAAATCAGCTAAAACAAAAGAACAACCTTTGCAATGGAGAGGGGGAGGGGGGAGGGGAGGGGAGGGGGAATGTCTAGCTACCACTGTGACTTTTAATCATATGAAGATTATGTAAAGCCCTGTTTTTCACATCTATCTGTGCCTCTCCTTACCAAATTACCAAATTATCGTAAACTTTTCTACTCATACTTGCGAAAAATTGTTAGAAATTAATCCTGACCGTCACCTCAAGTCGGTCACTTCCACAATTCATAATCACAATTCATAATCACCCTCCTCTCGCACATAAGAGAAAAAAAATCTGTTACTGAATAACAATTTATTTCGAAAGGAAATTGCATCATCAACCTTGAATAGAACAGAAATTATGTCTCAGAAGCCTATGGCTACATGGTACAGAATTAGCAATTTACTGAAATCAAAATAGAGAACCTTTTCTCTTTCATCCAGCTTAGGCAATTATAATCCCATATAGGTTACATGTTTGGCTAACCGAAGTCGCCGTTGAAATAAAAGTAAATTTGCATCTCTGTCGATATTTGAATGGCTCGTGGAAAGAGTGGAAATTAGAGTCAATGAATACCTTTAAAGAACATATTTAAGTAGCTCCGGACATTGGTGTACTATGGTTGCTTTGTGTATATATGCTAAGAAAAGACACCACTTGCTAGCCTCTTAAACTAAATTGTAAGGACATATCAAGACACACAATGAATTTTCCAAGAACACACTTCCTAGGCATATATTCTCCACAAACAAGAATCATTTCCCATGGATATTGTTATGTAATTTGTTATGTTATTGAAATGTTATCAATCCACAAAGACATACATTTAACCTCCCTCGTGTCACCACAGAGTGAATTACAGGCGTTGCATTACGGGCTAAAGTCAACACTTTACCAACAAGTAGCTATACTGTCATATGCCTGCAGCAAGCACTATTAAGAATTTATTGCTTGAATGTGGGCAGTCCCCCCACCAAACACCCAGCCCTATCCCCCCCAATAAAAAAAGGGATTTTGGAATAGTAACACGCTGTGACACCTGGTTGATTCAGTTAATGAATGAACACTTTTATGATCTGTTTTTATGAATAGCTCCATCTGTCCCTTACACGCCGAGCCATTTGTTCTACAGACTGACATCTGGAGGGACTTGATGCTAAAAGAGGACGATACGACGCTCCAATGCTTTCCACACAGAAGTTACCAACGGTTACATATTCCCACTGATCTCTGCATGATATAACTCCTGAATGTTACATTTGCGTCCCCTGACCTGAACCTACGACTCCGGACCTCCGTCGTTCCTTCCTGACTCACATTTGTACCTACTAGTGATATGAGGCTATGCCTCATAAATATGCATTGGAGAAGCTCCTATGCCTTACAACACTCATGGATAACCTCCTGATGCACATTTTATGCCTCCTGACCCTCGTCGGTACCTCCCGACCCTCGTAGGTACCTCCCGACCTGCGTCGGTACCTCCTGACTCATGTTGATATCTCCCGTCCCTCCTCGTCATCAGTACGTGTTGGAGAAGCAGGTGGCACCGAATGAGAGGTCTCTCTTGATGGCTGTCACACAGTTCTTTGGTATTAACATACCTGTTGGAACAAAAATCATAAACCAATCATAAAAATATACCCGTCATATTCACTGTATTACAATTTTCATATTGACATTTTTTCTCCTGTAAAATAATATTACTTGCTTTCAAAAAGATCTTATTTTCCCGCTAGCTTTTCTTACACCATCTTAACATTTCATGTTCTCTTGTAGCGATAATACCCTCGCCGGCCCACTCCAACCGCTCGATCAAATTCGATGTTGTAAATTTTGTTGCTGTGATTTTATGATTGATCCTTATCTGTTTCTTCTTCTTTTATCTGACTAAATTTACCCAACCTCCCTTACCCTTCCTAACCCATTCCTCTCAGAAATTAAATATCTCCTTGCATCCTACTGTTTTTTCTTTTTGTTCATTTTCCTACCAGCTTTTGTTCCAACACCCACCAACCCACCCACTCGTCCACCCACCCGTCCACTCACCCGGTACACTCTCCCTCCTGTCCAACCACCCCACTCCTCTCAGAAATTCTATATCTACTTGTATCTTACTTTTTTTCTTTTCCTTCATTTTCCCACCAGCTTTTGTTCCAACTCCCACCCACCAGTCCATCAATCCACCCACCCCCGCCCCACTCAGAAATTCTATATATACTTTTAGTATCCTATATAAATTTTCCTCACCAACAAGTTTGGAGTTATCTGCTGTTTTAACTCTGATGAGCTGCATCTTTCCGTCTCTCCCTCCTCTGTAGTTCATCAGGATCCTTTCCACCCTGCTCCAGACGCTGAGCACCGACCCACCGAGGATGTAGAAAGTCCTGCTCCGGAGTCCTACATCACATGGTATACCCACAGCAGTATTTCTGCATCTGCCTCTCCTGAAAAAAAGAAGAGAAAGATAAAAAAATAAATAAAAGAAAAGCAGGAGAAAGGGGAATCTTCCTTCTTCAGCATGACACCAGCAATTCTTGAACTTCCCACAAACACATAAAATAGACATTTCAATAAGATTTATCAACTGCTCTGGGCAAAGGACCTTTACAAATGGCAGTCAGACGATGGTGGAAGCAAGATGACTGTCTCAGGATGAAATATGAACCTACTTGCCTTGCAAATCTGAGCACTCAGGGACAGGATTTTCAAAATGTATATAAAAGCTAACGTATGACTTTCTATGCGTTGAAGTACACTAAGTAATCTTAAACTAAACTGTATATGGCATCTAAGCAATCTTGTATGTTAAATAGATGTATATCAATATCATGAATATTTAGTGTATGTAAATTACCAGAATTTATGCGAGCACATTGCAGCAGCTGCAGTGTACTGCTGCTCCCAGTAGGTTTTGGCCTCGTCTGGGATCACTTTCTTATATTTCTGCTTCAGTTCGGTCAGAGTCTCCGTCTTCACCTGTTGGCCCAAGTTTGGTCGATAGATGTTCATGATGCCCTTCCTCGCAGCGCTCGCATTGGATGAGAATTTGACCAAGACCGCTAGTCGCTTCCCATTTCGGGTCTGAGTGAGGAAAGGAGAACACCGATCATCACTCTACAATTTTCAAAACTATCTAATTCTTCCCAAGACATCTGTGCTATGACATCTCTTGGAAGACAATCGATGTTAACTACCCTACTGGAAATGATAACTGTTGATGCTTTCTCCACAACCATCAAAACCCCTCCCCACCCCCACCCATCAACCCCCCTCAACTTTTTGTAAATGTTTAATTGTTCACTTCATTCCATCTGAGCAATTGCATAATTTTCTGCAAAATGATCAATTGACAACTTATCGTATGTCGTCAATTCAACATTTTTCTGCAAAATATTAAATTGTTCCCTTCATTCTATGTGAGCAATTTTTCTGCAAAATGTTAAATTGTCAACTTATGGGGCAAAGATTTTCTTATGTCGATGGCACTTTTAAGCTTCCGTAGATACAGGTAGAAGGTGCATTGTGGATAAGACACTGAACGTTTTCTCGGATTCAAATTTAATTAATGAATATTCATATCACAAAACAAAGCATAACATCTACGAATGAGCAACCTCGTCAGGGAAGAAGCATAACAGATACCTTTAACGAGATGTAGAATCCCTCATCGGGATAAGTCAGTTGACTCCACAAATCAACCGCTAGACCCCACTTTAGTCCTCGTTCAGCACTGACCTGTAACAGAGAATGAAGATTGATTATCCTCCCATGCTACGAACCTTCTGAGGCAGGACTGATGAAGTTATGGTTTCTATCACTATTTATATCTGATACGTTCCCTCGGTAGAGGAAATTTCTCTGTGCAGCAGGCATTCATGTTGTACACATTTTAGGTTCAGGGGATATGAGTTTATGAAATACAACCAGCTATATTCTTGCTAATTTACAACTTTCCAATAGAAGGAGCTATATTCATCATAATTCAAAACCTTCCAAAGCAGGGAGGTTCACTTTTCATATTTCAAAACTTTATAGTATACAGGGAAACTACTTCATAGCTATCTAATACAGGGAACTGTACTCTTCATACTTCAAAACTTTCTAATATACAATGAATCATATTCCTCTTGTTTCACAGCTTTCTAACCCAGGGAACTATAATCCTCCTACTTCATGTCTTTCTAATACAGGGAACTATATTCTTCATATTTCTATTTTATAGCACATATGGAACTAAGTTCGGCCTATTTCAGAACTTTATAATACAGGGAACTGTATTCTTCATATTTCACTATTGTATAGCATATATGGCACTATGTTCTGCCTATTTCAGAGCTTTTTAATACAGGGAACTGTATTCTTCATATTTCACTATTGTATAACATACATGGAACTATGTGTTCAGCCTATTTCATGTCTTTCTAATATAGGGAACTGTATTCTTCATATTTCACTATTGTATAACATACATGGAACTGTGTCCAGCCTATTTCATGTCTTTCTAATACAGGGAACTGTATTCTTCATATTTCACTATTGTATAACATACATGGAACTATGTGTCCAGCCTATTTCATGTCTTTCTAATACAGGGAACTGTATTCTTCATAATTTTTGAATATTTTATAACATGTAGGGAACTATGTTCTGCCAATTTCAAAGCTTTCTAATACAGGAAGCAGGATTCTCTATATTTCACAGCTTTCTAACATATTGGGAACTATGCTCAACCTATTTCATGGAACTGTCTCCTACATTTTCCACGACTCTCTAACATACAGGGAACTATGGTCCGCCTTTTTCAGAACTTTCTAATACAGGGAACTGTAATGTGCATATTTCACAACTTTCTAATACAGCGTTATGGAACATGCATGACTTGTTCACAATGATTTCATATTTGACTCCAATTTCAGCTTGAGCTGTCTCTGAATGTATCTTCACTTTCAATCTACAAACTTTTCTTTTCATTTTAACCTACAAATGTTGCGCTTTCCATTTTCCATGATCAACACATACCTTGTGAAGCTGACAGGTAGCAGTTCCAGTAGAAAAGCTGCCAATAAAGTTGTTGGTTTCTAATTTTTTAACGATTTGGCCCTCAGATATGATGTCTGATAGAAAGAAGGGAAAAAAAAATAATAAAAATAATAATATAGCAGAATCTGTAAAATAATCTGTCTGCATTTTAGGATAACTGTGCAAGACACATAGCTACCAACATCTGAAACCCGATACATGGCTCATCTTTATTTTGTTTAAGCTTAGGCTCTTAATACTAACATAGCTTACATGTTAGGCTAGCAAAGTATCCTCCAAAAATTATGACCAAAAAATCCAAAACTGTTCTGCACTAAGTGACTTTTCAGATAGAATAGAAGAGCAATTGGTTTTGTCAGTTCCAAGGAAATTGTCATTGGACTTTCCTTCAACAAGCCAACAGAATGCATACTATGGACCACACTATTACCTAAGATGGTTTACATCTTACTTGTAACTTAACTTACCCAAAATTCCCATATCCCACAATCCTTCTTTCTTTACACGTGATATAATTTCTGCTAAGGTGTCACTGAAGTATCCAAAGAGTTCATTCTGGAGATCGACCTCTACACCGAGGAGTCGGTTCAAAAACTTTGGTAAACTATTATAATCTTGAAAAAAAAAATCAAGAAATGAGAAAATAAGAATTATTGTAAATTAACTTCATTACCACACAATAATATTTTAAGAGTTTATCGGAGTATATACTCTGCATTTAAACCGGGCAATAACATCCTTATCGCTTGCTTCATCGGGTAGATATCTTTTGATCAATTTATGGAACATGAAGTATCTGGCATTGGTAGAGTATACTAAATGATATTGCCATCGCTGTTAAAAATCATCAGAAAGCTCAGACATGGAAAGAAAATCCAAAGGTTTCTAGAATACATGACCTGATCACTTCTTAAACTGCAGTAACTGAATATGATGCATTTCCTGAAGTAATGAATGTATTTGTGTGTATTTGAATGAAGTGTTTACGTATTTATGAAACAACAAATACAGCAACAACAAAAACAACAACAAGAATACTGTGGAATACGAACAGATACGTCTAATGATGTAACAGGCTATTTATAGTAACAGGCGATCTCTTCTGGAAACACAACATGCTCTTCAAATCAATTTATCTTAGACAGTTGCCTACAAATGTAACAAAAAATTTTACTTAAAAGAAAATGCATGACTTTTGAACTTTGTGTGATTTAAGACCACCAAAGATATAAAGGTCGACATACCTTTATCTAAAGAAGCAAAACTGAAATGTTCATTGGCTATGATCAAGCCAACACCAATTAGAGCTTCCTTGCAATCTGGGAGAGATTTAAAAAAAAATATATAAAACAGATATAAGACAAATGAAAAAAGTTACAGTAAATACAGTATCTGAAAAAACTTGATATTGGATCAATAATCGGAGTGAAATTTAAACAGATTAAGGACAATAAAATAAAAAAAAAAATTAAAAACTGACAAAGATATATTTAAAAGAACAGCACCACTGTCTGACTAGAAATGAATTCAATCCAAATGACTTCAGGAAAACAAGTATTATGGGAGGGGGGGGGGGGTTAGGATTGGTATGAGGAGGTACGAGATGGGGTAGTGGAAGTACACTTTGATGGGTTCTACTGTTCCTCTGTCATCCCTGGTCATCAGTGACTTTTGTCCTCTGGTTGTCTAATTGAACCCCATAACATATCGTGAAGACAACTGCCCATACTGCAGTCATACTGATGCAAATCATGTCAATATAGTATTATATAACACGCCTGCTTCGAGTGACTGAGCGTACCTGCAAAGAATCGACTCCTAGGTGGTTTTACCATCGGTGTTTCACTGCCGACGATAGACTTCATGACCGACTCCAAGGCTATACGACCATACTGAAATATATATACAAAAAATGGAAAGATCTGTATGAATAATCAAAATTTAAAAATAACGATAATGACGATTTGATGCAGCTTTATTAACATTGTCAATCATTTTGATTTACACAATTCTAAAACTCTTCTATCAAAGATGATAGGATAACACAGCACAGAGCCTGTACCCAACCATCTGTCCTCCATCCCCCCCCCCCCCCCCCTCCAACTCCTACCCTCCTATAAAAGGCTTCCCTTATGACAGAGCCTGAATAAATTATATAATATATGGAAAATAGAAGTTTGGACAAAATTTTCACCGAATATTTATCTGTTGTAATGGAAAATAGTCATCGTTAAGTGCCTTTTAATTTATCTTAAATTTTTTTTACGAATGGTCTGGGTAGAGAGATGACTGAATCAAACTTGGAACATATGACAACCATTTGACACTGACCTTGTTATCAATATTGAACTGGCTGAGGTCTCGAACCTCAGTTGCACGTCTATCGCCGTGTGTAAGAGCACCCTTTTGGACGGATAATATAAAAAAAAAAAAAATGATCATATCAATAAGGTTTCAACAATGAATGGTTTAAGGGTCGATAGGTTGATAGTAGAAAGTAGCACAATAAGGTTCAGTATCTGAATGTGTTATTTTGAAGAGAATGATCTGAATTACACTGACCACCTTTTGATTGTTTTCACTGCAGGGAAGATCTTGCATTTACTTGGTTCTAAATTCAGAGATAATTTAATGGTAAAGTGTCTCCCATGCCACCCAACCTAAAGGAAATATAAGACATATTATTTTTATTCTTAGATGGATTTCCAATTTTGAGTATAACAAAGCACCTTGTACTGATATGACTTGTAAGAGAAAATCCATCCCCAGCTTTCTCCCTCCCCCACCCATCTCCCAAAAATCATAACAATATAATATAATATTAATTAAAAAATAATAATAGTAATAGTAATAAAAATAATCATAATAATAATAATAATCATAATAACTATTATAATAATAATCATAATAATAACTATATGGCACCTATAATACTAATCTAGATTAAACTATTGTACCTTCTACAATAGGTATAAGTACCACTGAATGACACTGCAGAGTAGATCACTAAATGTTGCATTGTCTCAAATTACTTTCAAAGGCGAGCAATAGCCCGTCTTTTAACTTTTTCTTAAACATATTCTAAGCTAATATTGTAGGAATCAGCTAAAGTGGATGAGCGGTACAAATAATAAAATGTAGAGCATATTAATGATGTCTGCCTGACTTACGAGACATTCCAATCTCTTGGCGACGATGGAAGCGAACCGCCTCTCCCCGGCCAGTTCGGATATAAGAAAGACATACTCTGGGGCACTGACTTGGTTAGATCGATG
>KN891052.1:3637-29018 GCA_000934455.1 Apostichopus parvimensis
CTTGGCATTTGTGAGACGGATGATTTGTGTACATCTATGTGTATACTACTGTACTTTCAATTACACCTGTATATGAGTAAATTATTTTGATTTAAATAATGTTATGTAGGCCTAATCACTCTAACTTAAGATATGTATCATTACTTGTATGTAGGTTTATTCTATCATACATTATATACCAGTGCTGATAGTCGACTCTTTCTTTTGTAGTCGATTACTCGCATAGCTCTTCTCACAATTACTCGATTACAGTTACGACCTCATCTCTGTCAGCACAGTGCTAGTGTAGCATTGTGAGAGCCTGTACTTTTGCAAACTTTGATGACAAACTGCCTTAGTGTTGTTTTTGATAGGTTAGGTTATTTCTCAAAGCAGATTATGTGTAGTGCTAGCTTGTACTAGTCGAGTAATCACAACTAAGGTTTTGAGCATGATTAATCAAACTTCCAAAGTGTAATCGCAACTACTGCCACTGGTGATTAATCGATTACAAAGACCAGCACTAGTATATGCAGTGCACAACTTTTCCTGATGCAAATGCTGGTTATGTGATTCACCCTTCATGCAAAATGGTAGCATGCACATGTTATATATTTCCTTAATAATATTTACTTTTGAGGTAACTTCGTTAGTAGCATACAGGGCCCAGGCCATGTCTCTGCATCTCTCCTCGGGATATAAAACCATAAACCAATCATAGACTGTACTGTATTATTTGTGTATAGCTGTATTATGTTCATCCTAGTGAATTGTCCTCCTGATTTGTAACACTAGTTGTAGTACTAGTACTATAGGGACGTACTGGTTAGTTCTAGTAATAGGCCTAAAAGCAGTACCAAAATGCAGCAGCAGTCCTGGAAGTTTGAACCACGCCTAAGTTAGGCATATTGCAGCCTGGCCAAACTAGTATGATTGGAGTATGCACCACAGGTTGTAAACGGGTATTTCGTAATAATATTAATTAGTAATACTAATAGGCTACAAACACACCGTATACGAAGTGCAGCACACATAAACGTTGTGCACTATGTCACTTGTACATGTGTACTGTGTTACATACTAGTCAACGACTAACGTTAGGCCTAATTCCTCACGCTTGCAACGTTCACACAATTTTACCGCCTATGCGAGATAAGTGCATTCAGTCTATATTTTTTGCATCAGTAAAAATTGTTTTCTTCACTTCAAATTATTACAGTACTGAAAGATTCGAAACTTTCTTTGACCACTAGGAAAATATGACTTACTCTGGAAAATTCACGATTTGATTGGCTCAAAATTTGTCACAGAAAATTCCGGGAGCGAATGGACACAGCGCTGTTGGTTCTCAGCCTGAGTACAATGACCAATGGCTGACGCGTGATAGTTAACTGAATAATTGCATATTTATAATGTCAAGAGTCAAGAATATTTCAAAAGTACGGTTTACATGAGGTATTAGAATTCATCCTTTTCAAAAATATATTCGGTAGTCAATTTAGTCTTAAGAGTTTTTATAGGCCAAACGGTGTTGAAGTGTAGCCAAAAATTACAGATGTTTTATGAACTAAATTTTAACATACATATTCATTTGTAATTTGTTGAGATGCATGATGGGAAGGAAAATGTCAGCTTCCAGGGGAACAGAATGGCCTATCATATTTTCATGGGTATGTTCATCATAATTTCAAGTAACTAATTCTCTGGTAAATGATTCCACGTTTTCTATTGGGTGTCAAAAAATTACAGAATTATTCTAAACATTGCTCCTTAGTATGAATGTTTTTTTCGTTAGTGTTACTCCTAGTCCTACAACTTACAATAGGGCCTACCTCTCCTAACCGTAGGCCTATTGTGTTAGTTACTGTCAGTGTTTCTGTTACTAGTGTTATGCCGTAGGCCTACTGACAGTGACAGATATTTTGCTGTGTTACGCGACCCAAAACTACTAGAACTTAGAAATCTAAAGTGACCATACTATTTTTCACCAAATCTGGGGACATGATAATTATTATTGATGTTCACACCACCTACCTAGTCCCTATGTTGACAACAACTGTTTGTGTGTAAAAGTAAGAGGGCCTGATGTTTCAATCCTAGTACTGTAGCCTAGGATCTTCTTCAGAGGCTGAAGCAGGATCCAGAACTGCCTGTTCAGAAGATCCTGCTAGGATCTAAACTTCAGGCCCTCATACTTTTACACATTCTCTTACACAGGCTCTGTAGTGGATAAACAGTTTGCCAACAGTTTTGTTCAATTTTGATTTAACAATTGCTTGTGTCATGTGACCCAAAATTAGTTCACAGAAATTTTGGTGGTTCACATGATCTCTGCAGACGTTTGAAAATTTAGCTACAATTGTTTTTGGCCAAAAGATGGTGTTCTGTTCACCAATCCTACATATCACTCCTACAGTATACTTATTGGTCATCTTGTTACTTTGTTACAACCCAAACTTGCTGTAAACTTGGAAAACCTAAAAGTAAGAAAGAGAAAGAAAAGATCCTCAAAAAAAATTTGCCCTTGTTTACTGTTCCAACCTTCTTTGACAACAATATTTTCTTTTCCATCTCATGTTTTAGGGTGCCAATAGCTATGGCCAATTATCTTTGGGTGATACAGAGGACAGGACTCTTCCTGTAAGGTCAACCAGTCATGTGTCAGAGGTCAAGCAGATATCTGGTGGAGGTGGTCACACAGTTGTGGTTACCTGTGAGTGACACCTACCATATTTCCTTGTGTTTGCTATTAAACAGTTGGATACTTGATGTATCAAATTAGTAAAAAGCATTGGAGACTCGCCTCAAACCGCGTGACGCGCTCTGAAAAAGTTAACTTTCCGTTGCTTGCAATTGAAGTTTTCTTCTTGTCGCTAAAAAGTGCAGACAGTAATGAAACGTGATACCTTGTTATCTTTTATCTAGACCTGAGATGTCCATCGCTGATATGTACCCTGTGTTGTGGGTATTGACCGTAGCTGTTTGTATTGACTGTACACTAGTGTCTAATTACCAACAGTAGCAAGCTGTGTGTGTATTTTCTAGGATCGATGGTGGTGTCTACACTTCTGTTACACCTCATTCGAAACTAGGTCAGATTACCGGCATCAGACGTTTCTATGTGCGCGAGTCTTCACTCCCTTTAAAGCCATCAAAGAATGTGTAGGCTGGCCTGAACCTAAACACTTTAATGCAGCAGTCCTGTTTGAATAGATGCCCTAATCCATCAAAATATTAAGCTTCAAAAATTTGGGTTACAATATTTACTGGCTCCGGCTTATTGCCAGTGGATTTTGCTGTTTGCCAATAGAAAACTAAGGCACTGGAGGTTTTCTGCCAGAGGACATTAAGAACAGCATGATTAAAGGCGGTTACCAATCTTAAGTCCATCCATTGGCATGATTTCCATACCTAATGTAAGCACTGTATATTGCTACTTATTATCAGCAAATATTCTCGGGCTGCTCCCATAAGCCTGTACAGTAACTTATGTGTGCTGTTATCTAGGAAAATGCCAGTGAGTGAGACAACTGGTAATAATTCCTAACATGCTAAAATTGTGAAATTCTAGGCCTATACATATCTGCTGATGGATTCTTATGACTTTCCTAAGTGTTACCAACTTACCAACTGAATAAACCATTCTCACACATTTTTCTAACAATTCCTTAAATTGCTTATGCAACTAATTGATCTAATTTCAATTATTTCTTTGGTTACAGGTAACGGTGAGTGTTTTCTCTGCGGAAATAACAACAAAGGACAGCTCGGTATGATTCTGGATCAGAGCCTCTGCCTTAAACAGCTCCCTCTACCCACCAAAGTGATGAAAGTGTCCTGCGGGTGGGAACACACCCTGGCTTTAACAAACAATGGGGATGTCTTTGCCTGGGGTTCAAACAGTCATGGACAAGCTGGCCTTGAGGTAGACTCCAGTAGCCCAGTCAAAGTTGAAGGATTTAACAGTCACCCAGTGGGGGATATTGCAGCTGGTATACGACACAGTCTAGCTGTCACTGATGTCGGTAACGTCTGGACTTGGGGTTGCGGAAAGAGAGGTCAGCTGGGATGGCTGGAAAATTTGCAGAGCGGACAAAGGTGGTCTTATAAGCCGAGGATTGGTGAGTATTTGCTTTTCATTTCTACCACTTTTTCTACCACTACCACAATTTCTCACCACTTCATCTATTCTCTGGATCAAAATTAAAGGTTAAACAACTTATCTTGAATTTTGCACCATAATTGTAGAAACTTCATATTATGAATATTTTCGTCACATTGATCATCAGAGATTCTTTAGCCTGCATGTAGACATTTCTCTCTGTAATATGAACCTCTAAACACAATAAACAGTGACCTCCAAATGTTTGCAAATATAAGATAGCAACATAGGCTTTGCACTGTGCTCACAATGTGAAACTGGGGTACCATAACCACTTAGAAAAAAATGTGGTTGTCTACACTAAAAATCAGCTTGTCATCAAAATCTTTAAACTTTCTTACAGTTTCTAAAGAATTGAAGTGCAGATCTGTAGCAGCTGGAGCTTATCACAGTTTAGCGATTACTGGTAAGTACGGGAGTCAAAAGAAAACAGAGCTATTATTGAGACAGGCAGTGTTATTCCTCTTTGAAATTGCATGCACCATTGAGTTTGTCGGTTCACGTACTGATCCCACATCCTGCTACAGTCTTTGTTCAAAGTTTCAGTTCACCTTGTGTAACAAATGTATGTGACCAGTCACAGGGGGTAATATCTGTCACTATACGTCAGAATTTATAATAAGCAGAATAATTTGACGAACAAGCAAGATTGAAACATGATCTGGAAACAGTAGATTAAAAGTGCCGTTTGCCCACCGGTTAATCTTGCTGGTGCTCAAGAGTCACCATATGGAATTCTGCTTTAAGCCCCCGCTTTGTCGAACAGCTCCTTCAGAATCATCAAGAAAGATAGTCCAAAAGCTGTGGATTAATGATTAGTAGCACCCAATTTTTCAGAATATTGACCATTGAAGCCATCGTATTGCTTCCACTCAAGAAACTTGACAAGAAATATGTTTCTCTTTCATGTTTCTGCTAGACAACAATGTGATGAGTGTATTTAAAGCATTTGTTTCTTTGTCATGAAATCATCAAATCAAGCTGTGATCTGAAGGTCAACAGACTGATAAATTGATAAATCAAAGCTATTTAGTATTTGGTGAGGTTTCTAAGATAGTTCTGGCACTGCCCAGCAAAGGGAATGGCTGCATGGTGATTGCCATCATGTAAGGACTGGATAGCTCAGTGGGTAGAGAACAGCTTTAGTATTAAAGCCTGAGGTCGCAGCCTACGTTGAAATCCCGTTCTAGTGCAAACTTACCTTACTCTTTCCTAGTTTGTTTATAACATTCCAGTCAGTCTCCTGTTGTTCATTTACCAATATAATGGAGCACACTGAATGTTCCTGCTGACAGTAAATAGATATATTATTTAGCAAGTATCTTAAATACACAATTCTGCTCTCTCCTCCTCGATTCGCAGTTCACAACCGCCTGTTTGGATGGGGAGACAACAAAAGAGGGCAGCTGGCCATTGAACCCGATAAGACTGCTGGGACTTTGATGTTTTCAAAGCCAAGGAAGATAAGTTGGAAGTCTGAGAAATCAACTGAAGTCATCTCTTGTGTGGCTTCAGGATGGACACATGTTTTGATTTTATTGGGTGAGTATGCTTTCATCAACTTAATTCAGGACTGACTGGTAAAGAAAGTGTACAAGTTGTCCTGGGCACAGATAGATTATGCTATTCAAATTGTTGAAAACAACACAGTGGGTGATTCTATATGTTCAGACATAATAGAAGAAGGTACAGTACATCTGAGAACTGTTTAATATTAACAAACTGGTGTTCCATCAGACAAGTTCAGAGATAAATCTGGTTCTCCATCAAGAAATCTAGCCATTGTGGACCACCAGACAACAGTGAAAAGTCTACTCAACTACTGTCTTCCATGGATTTGCTTCAAAGCCATCTTTTGCACATCAAAAGGCAAAACTAAAGGAGAAAGTATAAAACTTTTCTCTTAAGAGTGAAACTCATTTTGTACATTAAGTTGTCAACAAGTCTTCTGATGACAAATTCATCAAAATTATTAGAAACAATTAAGTTATTAGAAACGATCGATAAACATTAACAGAGCTGATTTGAGAAACTGACAACGTCATCACATTTGCCTCAATTTTTTGAAAATTTTTCATATGTATGAGAAGGTGTGAAAAATAAAGTTTTCACAATTTATTTTCACTCATTATAATTCAAAAGCCCTTTAACTTACCTTTATTAACCTCTTACATTGGATAATGTCCATATTGAGGATCCCCATCCTTTAAATTACTATAATCCCAAGTTTCACGTCTGTAGCTTACTCCGAAGAAAAGTTATTGAAGAAAAAGTTTGGGTGTTATAATTTAGGTCAATTCAAAATGGCCGCCATTTTTCACTGATTTTTGAAAGCCGGTATCTCTGGAACCGATTGATATTTTCAGCTAAAATTCGGTGTGGATTCTTATCTTTATATTATGAAACTCCACACCGAATTTGGTTAAAATTTGAGATGGTGGGTGTCGGGCCCTTGTCGAGTTGGCATGGAATGACCCTCAAGGGAACATTTCAAACATTCTCATAGACATTACAAAAGTAATTAACTATGAAAAGTCTCAGAAACTAAATTTGAAATAAAAATACCTGTATTTAATATCTTTACTACCTTCTTGGACTGAGGCAATCAAAATTTTGCCTCGAGTAATTTCTCTTTGTATAGTTTTTACATACAATCATTGACTCACACAAAACTTGAAAATATCTCGGATTATTGTTAAGATGCATCATTTAACTATGCCAATCTTTGTCATCATTGGTTGGATTTAGATGGCGGTGATGTATATTCATGGGGTCGCAATGTTTACTGCCAGCTTGGAAGGACATCGGAATGTGACCAAACTGACGGCTCAAGGAGGAGAGATATGTGCTGGAAACCTGCCAAAGTACCACACTTACCAAAAATAGACCAAGTAAGCAGTCCATTTCATTTGTTTACTTGTTGACAGTCGTTATGGTAATTAATATATGCCATGTCTAGGATTTTCAGCAATCACAAAATCGGTGAATGCTAGCATATTATTATGATTATTAAGGCAATTGATTACGTATTTTTATGAAAGGTTTGTTTGGGAAAGACAACTTGTAAAAAGAGAAAACAATGGTTTTTGTCTTGTCAATTTTTTTTTTTTTTCGTGTTTGTCCTTGTTTCTAAGGCAGTATTTGACAAGGTGACAATTTTTGTAAAGTAGACCTGAACCGTCTTGGTAAGTGCAAGAAATTATTACGATTAACTATTTCCATTCGTTGGTAATAGCGATAGGTAGTTCAACATGATTCAACAAATTGCAATTAAAGAAGTTGAGGTTTGGTAATTTGGAATGATGACATTGCCTGGAATAGTCCTTTGAAAGATAGGCCAGATGATTTTAGAAATTCTATGCTTGCACAGATTTTAAGCTGTGTTTAATATTAGTGTCTTCTTTCTTTATTGTTGTTGCAGATTGCATGTGGATCTGAACATAACATTGTCCTAACCGGTAAGTCCTCATTTTTTTTAATTCTCAAACCATAAACTTATTTTGGGTTTGGTCCCCACCATCAAGTTGTGTATCAGTTTTCTTATGTTATTTATATAAATATCACAATGTAAAACAGCACTGGTATTCTTAAGATGTAATTTATGGAGAGAAATGAGGACAGAAATTCAAAGTTTTGATTCCTACATGTTTGCTACATGAATTACAAATGTATGAATAACACACACTTGAATGTCATCACTCCTGCCTCCCAATATAAGCAGTTGATTATTACAGGAAGTTTGCAAGAGTACTTTCACTGTGATCCAAAGTTTTAAAATTAATTCCAAGCACTAAAAAGTGCCAAATTAGATAATTGATTGGCTCAGTGACCGAAAATGCTTTGTGAGGAACTACAAACTTTTTGTTAAAGTTTGACGATGGAGTGACCAATTATTTGAATTTCCTGCATATTTGGGGGCAGTTCTAGGATGGCCTGCAGTACAGTAAGTTAGCTATGTTCAATACTTCTTAGGTAGGGCTAAACGTGAAGATTCACCAAAGGCTTTACAAACACACAGATAATCGATTATTTTTATGAGGGAAATAACCTAAGCTGGACTGAAGATGGCACCAAATTTGTGAAGGCTCTACATATGGCAAATATTTGATCGTGGTCTATGGATCGTTGTGATGCTGAGGGACAGAGAGATGGGCTAGACAACAAATTTGAAAGGATGTTTAGTTAGTAGTCATCAGCACCACCCTCATTTAAGACCCTGCAGAGGTTAAAAAAATTAACTTTTACCGTCGTTGGTAATTACTCGTTTGTTTTGTTTTCTTCCTCTCAAAACAAACCCGTTTAGCAAACGGTGAAGTTTACTGCTGGGGCTGGAACGAACATGGAATGTGTGCCGACGGTACAGAAGAGGACGTTCAAGTTCCAAAAAAGGTAGCAACTCTAGACAAATTCAAAACTCATGTTATAGGAAGTGGTGCAGGACATTGTATGGTAGCTTGTAGTTGATGATGAACCCGTCACTAAGAAGCTTATTCTCTTTCGTTCAGTTGTGCGAATACTGAAGATGGGGCAGGTTGGCTCTCATCTTTAATAAGGTCTTTATGGAATAGCATTTTAAAACCAAGAGAGGGAGAAGCAAGAATCATTTGAGAAAGAACCATTTTGATGATCACACTTGATAGCAGATAGTGTTCCCTGGACATGCCACAGAAAGATGGACAACCATTTTGGAGTCTTTGATGCAACTAAACGTTAGCAACAGCAAAATGATAATAAGGCAACGCTCATTTGGACAAAACTATCAACAAGTTCCTTGTTTTGATCAAAGATAAATGTGATCGCGATGTATCGGAAAGGTTTGACTTAGATAGACTCTGTTCATCTACAGATGGAAATCAAATTTTCGTATGGAAATTTTTTTTTGTACTTTACAGTGATGAATTGGACCCATAGGCAAATATATGTGCTGATGAATAAACATGAATGTGTGAATATACATGATTTGAGGTGATAGGTCAGTATGAACGACTTCTGCACAGCATCAGTTCATATAAATGCATGGATACGAACAGCCGAATAGTAACGTGCACATTCAGCCAGTTTCGGACAAAATGTTGATACAAAGGGTTGTTGTTTTGAGTGATTGAAGTTCAATACTCACACTGGCAATATCTATCAAAGTGTCGAGAGACATGTTGGAATAGTCAACATGGTCGGTTGGCATATCTACACAGTTACATGCAACATGATGAGTAAAATTATGTCATAATTCAACAGCTTGTGATTGGATCAAAGGGAGAATAAACGGCTTTCGACTGTAACAGCCAATGTGCTTAAATAGCACGAATATTCAATAGTTAAGGTGCTGAGGGACAGAGAGATTTGAAAGGATGTTTAGTTAGTAGTCATCAGCACCACCCTCATTTAAGACCCTGCAGAGGTTAAGAAACTTAACTTTTGCCGTCGTTGATATCTGGCATTCAGTGACTATCAATGTACATACTGTGCTAAAACAATAACAAGAGTTGAGACCCTCTTTGAGACACGTAAAGACCCATCTGAGATGGGATTACCTCTGACGATGCTACTGCCGTTTCTCAGTAAGGGCAGCGAGAGGGAATTGATAGACTTTTGTTGAAGGATTTCAAAAAGCATTGCTTTTGCCTCCTCAAAGTTGAGCTCAAGCGAGCTATGCCCTGCAGGGTTTCCAGTGCAGGATGCACCATTGGGATAGGAGAATCGTGAACGCAGGATGAAGTTTGGTGCTCATGCAACTAGATGTGGTAATGTTCAGTACAGGAGGAAAGACAAAGGGAACATGCAGGGTAGCACTTTGAGAGGCGTTCGTGCAATCATCTGTCTTTCAGTCACTGGAGACATGTTGGAATATTGAACACTATGAGTATGTGTCTTGCTGGATATATGTGTGAAGAGAGAGTCAATAACTTTTACTTCCGAATGGGAAAACAAATACCAAAATCATTTCTCTTCTGTTAAGGAAGGTAAAGGATGTGTATATAACTCTTTCATAGGTCTAAGACTAAATTCTTTCATTATTTTGTGTGATTTTTAGTTTGCTTTAATTTGATTTGTTTTTTAATAGTTAAGTGTCAAAGGCTAAAAGAAAACACCGGGCAGGGATTGTTTGGGGCTCAATATTGGTGCGATGATTAAAATCAAGTTTTGATGTGGTAAGTTGCCTAAGTGGTTCTCAAAATACAATATTTCTGAAAAGACTGGAAATTTACTGAACTAGGTGGGTTTCCTCAGGCTCTCCTAACAGGATTATTTTGGGGAAAAAGACTTTATTACTTCTAATGAATCATTTGGAATCATTATCCGGTTAGCAAAGATATATTTAATTGAACAGGATGGAAGTAATTGATGTAAGTTTGCATTGGTAATGATTTATGAGTAATGCAAAAAATAAAAATTTGGACTTGAGAATTGACTGATTAATTGAGTTGCTCATTTGTCGTTGGGACTTGCACCCTTGTATTAAAATATCTGACAATAATGCAACGAGGCTCGTTAAGCTCTTATGGTTCACTCAATAAAATTGTGGTATAAAATTGAGATGATGAAAAAGCAAATATTTTTAATGTATCCAGGACTAATTTGTCAGAAGTATTTGGAGACTGACAGAGGTATTCAATAATGTTAAGGCTCCCACTAAAGTTATTATCAACTTGACCTAAATAGTTAACAGAACAAACTCCAGAAATGCCATCTGTGCACTTGTTAGGGGTGGGGGTGGTTGTTCATTAATCATCTTAGGTGGATAAATCATTGTGTCTTTTCTTTCCATAGGAATCTAAAGTTTATTCCAAGATGCTATTTATTGGTTTGCTTTATTGGGAGCTTTCATACTTTTACCAACGGCTCCTACCCTCATATACATACTGTCTAACAACACCTCCACCCCACCCATCCGCGTTCCTGTAACCTTACCCTCAAACCTGATATGCATTCAGGACCCAACCTACTCCTCTTGACCGTACCCCGGACCTGTCCAATCTCCATATCACCAAATGGGCGCAGTGAAAAAGAAAACCATCTACTCGGATGCTCTCATCTGAACACTGCATCGAGGGTTGACTAGCCGTTTTATTTTTTAATCTTATGCACCACTTTTGAAGTAGCACAAAATATATGACATGAAAGCGTAGAACGTCCGTGTCAACCTTGTTTGGATTTGGTACCCTTGGTTACCACACTTGCGCGTTAATGATTACACACAATAGTGCCAGGGAGTTCGTCTGCAGCTGGTCACTAGAAAAGTGTTGTCCGTGGCAACAAACTTGCCGTTGATATATAACATGTAACGTATTAATACGGTTTTGCACATACTGTACATACACACTCACACTACTGCTGACCAAGTTGCCGCACGAGGTACGGTGACTGCCCGTTCATCTTTCATAAACTGTTCCACAAATTAATATACCACAGTAAAAGTAACTACATATACAGTTAAGTAGGCAGTCATCAAAAGGTGCACGTGAAGGAAAAACTTTCCCGTTGTTCTCGCCCTTGGTAGAAATATGGCCCGAAGTACTTTGACCGTCGCAGCTGTGCTTTTGGTTTTCTTGGCTGTGTGCGAGGTCGCCAACTCAACAACGATGGAGTCGACAACCGTCTGGTCAAATTTTCAGTCAGTGACAACAAATGAATCGTTATCAGACCACACAACCCATTCATTACATGAGAGTGAACACCACGACGATGCCCATGCAGCAAACAGCAAAGTTATTGCTTTCATTTTCGGATGTTGTGTTTGCGGTGGTAAGTTAACGATGCTGATACTGTGATAGTGATGGGCCACACATTTTGATAAGTATGGGTTAACGTTAGTAGTATACTATTAGTCAATTACCGTAGAAATGGAGAGGGCCCGTTATTACCTACCTACGCTACTAGTACTATACTTAGTGCTAGTATCATGGTGGAGTTAGTTGGTAAAATTATAATAAATAAATGATGATAAATAAATGATTTACCATAATGTAAAGTAGACCTAGCCTAGGCCTAGGCTAAACTTTAGTTAGTCCTAGGGCCTAATGCGTTAGGCTGAGTCTCAAATCATATGAAGTTTTGACTTTTGGTGTGAAACTGAAGTGAAAAGGCTAAACTAGTGCCTCATTAGGCCTAGGCCCAAGTCTCTCAACGTAATTCTCACAAAACTGAATTGGGATTAGCATTTGCCGAGCCAATGTTATTGTAAAATATGTCAATCTTCAACAACAAATCACTGAAATATCAAGTTTTATGTATAAGGCCTAGTCAAGTGAGGGGCCCACTGTTGCTTATGTAGGCCTCGGCTAAGCTCAATTGTAATTTGTGTAGCTTAGACACTTCGAATTTCGGACACCTAAGCCTTAAATCACCCCAAAACTATATCTTCTGGTATAAATCACCTGAAAATATACTTGATATGGTGGGAGAAGTGTGTTATATTAAGATATACGGCCAAACTTTCTTTACGGCAAACTGTTTTCACGTTGTAAAAAAGAAGATTCTTCGTGATCGTGGAACTGGTATTTCTTTGCTAGAGTATTGCAAAATTCGGACACTCGTTCCCACAGTGTGGCGCTGGTGATAAAATTGGTGGCGCAGTTGCTCTTTCAGTAAATTATAACAGACTTCATATATCTCCGTCATTTTATTGACAAATATGTAAGTACTTACTTGCACACGGGTCATTTTGGAGAGAAAATAACTGTAGCTTTGTACTTTTTGGTGAAATTTGGCTCTTCCTGTAGGTTGTCATGGTGAAATCGTGTATTTCTTAGGGGTGTCCGAAATTCGCAGTGTTCCGAATTTCGCAATACTGACTATACTACATAAAGAATTAAAGATGTAGACCAAGCCTCTCCCAAATAAATCTTTCTGGACCTTTTCATATTTTTGTAGGCATTTTGGCCTACAAAGGGCCATATTCTACTCTAGATGTGTAACATGTGGAATTTCATATGCATTCCATTCACTGACATAGACACTTGTACTAGATTGCCAAAATTTTCTTCACAAAGATGGAAATATATAGCTTTGCATTTGGGTAATGCATCCAAGAAGTAATATAATTCATTAAGCAATGACTAAATGTTGCCAGCTCTAAATCTTTCAGAGTGCGATATAGAGAATTTAAGTCACATTTCTACTGTCACACTGGCGCATAGGTTATATTCAGAAATGGAAAAAAAATGTAGCCTTTCCATAGTTGTCCTGAAATTTTAATAATATTTAGTCCCAATGGTACATTAAACCAACTATGGAAGTCATAGGATATTTGCGCTCACATGCCGCGAAAGTGTCCATTAGTTGTAGGTTGCATCCAAAAACCCGCTGTTTGTACTGAATGGCAGGTTTTTTTCAGTTGGTTAGCTGAGTGATCAATCCCATCTTTTCGCACCTTAGTTGAGCTGCCTATATTCATTTATTATGCAACTCATCACACAGCTAGTAGCCAAATCACTATCAGAACAATTAGGCAGACATGGCAAGGTGTGAACAAATCAACTCTTCCAAACTCACCAGTCTATTTGCAGGAGAGATAAAGTTTCAGTAAGTTGAGTTCAAGAGAGCTGAAAAATGCAACCTATGGTTAATGGACTAATTCTCGTCATGCACTTTCCAAAAGCGAGCTCTAGTCTAAACTAACATGACACTGTTAGGCACTCACAGCTTTCACTACTTTTCAATCTCCTACAGCTTTGGCGAGGACGTTGTTGATGAAATTGCCAATCCCATACACAGTTCTCCTGATGGTTCTCGGTGGAATCCTAGGCGCTGTTGCCAGTCTTGAGTGGGGAGTTGCTGATTACACTGTTGCTGTTGTCAATATGGATCCTCACCTCATGTTGCATATCTTTCTACCAGTCCTGATCTTTGAATCTGCTTTTGCTATGGATGTTCATACTTTCCTGAAGTCCTTTGCTCAGGTAAAAATTTAGTCTCCATGGTCAAGTTTTTAAGTATGGTAATTTTGAAAAAAACTGAATGAGTAAAAATTTATTTTACTTGAAACGTAAAAAAAAAAAGGACTTCGGAGACAACGTAAGTCACCCATATAACCTCACTGTATTGAATGATGTGCTCAGATCACCAGCCTAACTTTCCCTCTTTTTTTTTTCTTTCTTTTTTTTTTTCCCTCTCATTGGCAATTTTATGTTAAATTTTCTTCTATTTAGGTTTGCATATTGGCTGTGTGTGGGCTGATTGTGGCAGCAGTCATGACGGCAGTGGTTGCAAAGTTTGTCTTCCAGACATATAACTGGGAATTCCCTGAGTCAATGATGTTTGGTGCGGTTGTAAGCGCTACCGACCCAGTGGCGGTAGTGGCCCTTCTGAAAGACCTCGGTAAGCCAACATTGTGAAATGTGATTATCACCAATTTATTCAAGTCACCTTCCTTCCCATTGTTTCTGAATCTCAGCAGTGCAATAATCTCTCGTAGTGGGCAGATGAGGCTTCTGAATGCAATAACAAATCGTCACAAATCTTCCTTTATCCCTCAGTGAATTAAGCTCTTTAATTATCGTTTCAATCAATAGTTGCCTGCTTTATCTTCCCGTTCTTGCCATCTATACTGGTGTGACATTTGTTTAATCATCACGCCTTTAAACTTTTATACTTTAATTCTCTGAACTCTTATGTTTGCCATTCTTTGTCTTTTTACCCTTTATCATCTTGTATTTGTCTTATATGTATGTACATATGCAAGTTTGTAATTTCCCTCTTGGGATGAAATAAAGTTTTACTTATTTACTTACTTACTTAATGTAGCCTCACAAAATTGTTATTATGATCTCGATGGCCCATACATTTTGATTGATCATTTTCTGTTGTATTCATTTACTTTAGTTAGCTGTTTACCAGTATAAACCAGTATTACTTTCCACACAGACATAATAATTGTATAATTTAACAAAGTTTGCAGTTTTCCATGCAAATGTTACAAAATGTTTCTGTTCTGCTATAAAAGACCTTCCCCAGTTATGAAAATGATTACCAGTATATCACTGAAATCTATAATTGTGTACTGCACAAAATTTAATTGTGTGACCTAATAATGTTCCATGCCAATGCTGTATTGTATCAAAGTTAGCTACAATTAATAGCTGCTTATTCACATTTATAATTGACTAAGTTTAACGTAATGTGTAGGATTAGCTCAGAGATTGAGATCCCAAAGTAAATTATCAAATGAAGTTTCTCAAATTCCTTTCAAATTGTTGTTGCCTATTTCCAACAACGACAACATATGTGATTGAAAATCCTGCCGGAAGTGCACAAGTTTTTATAACTGAAGTAATCATTCGATCCATTTCATTGAACATAAGAAAACCACATATATATGTGGGATATATAGACACTCATCATTTCTTGAAAACACTATACAAAGGTGAGTCACAGTCAGGCGCGTAGCTGGGGGGCGACTGGCCCCGCTCCCCCCCCCCCTTGAGCATATTTTTAAATTTTTTTTTATGATATCCCTAGTAATTTAAAATAGAAACTGCTTAGATGCAACTTACAAGTGTCATTTCCAGTGAAGTGTCATTTCTAGCGATCTGGGAGGCATTTTCAGCCAAAATTTTCTTGTGCGCTTCGCGCCAACCCACGATGGCGCTACGCTTAGATAGTTTGCCTACAGGCTTCGCCTCTCCCTTGGCAAATTTCTCACTACGCACCTGGTCACAGTGAGTCTGTATTGATTCCTGTCTACAACATTTGGTACCTAGATGTACTGTCGTTGTGTTGATGAATGCAACGTTGTCTTAAAACAAAGTCTTACAAATATGTCCTTGTCGAACAGGAGCCTCCAAGCAACTGGGAACTCTCATCGAAGGCGAATCTCTTCTGAATGACGGATGCTCAATCGTGGTCTTTGAAATCTTCAAGAACATCGCCATTCTCGACGACGGCGAAGCCACAAGTGAGACTGAACATTTTAAAGCCTTTTCAGTTTATTTAATTTCTACAAAGTTACATTTGTAATAATTTATTAACCTTTCAAAAAAAATATTTTTTGGGGGGGGGGATCTTGTTCATGTAGATGATAAAATCTTGCTGTTGTAATGACTTACCAACTAGATTTTGCAAAAGTTGAGACAAAGAAGAGCAAGTTTCTGTATATTAACTTACAAACTATTTTTTAAATTTTTGGTTAATAAAAAATCGGGACAAAAGAATCCAAGTTTCAGTCTGTAAAAGTAAATAGTGAACAAAAAGTGAAACGAAAAGCGTCATTTCTAAGGACATTTGTTAAAATTCTGCTGTTTTTTTCATTATTTTATTATTTCTTTGTTCAATCTTTATAAAGTCAGACCTTGTGGAAGAGTCAAAAGACACATTATAATTTAGCACTCCTTGTTTAATCCAAACGTAATGCTTTTAACTTGTTAGCTTTAAAGCTGGAAAGGTAAATTACTGCCAGCAACAAGAATTTCAATCAGATTGTCTGTCGTCGACTTATTACATCTCGTTTCGTTGTCAGTCTCCATACTCGATGTCTTCATCAATTTTGTGAAGGCTGCCTTTGGAGGACCGCTCCTCGGTCTTCTGTTCGGTAAGATCACTATCTGGTGGCTCTCCTACATCTTCAACGACGCCCTGGTGGAGATCACCATTACCCTGGCATCGACCTACCTGACCTTCTATACCGGTGAAGCATTTCGGTGAGTATCACAAAACAGTGGCGGAGCGTCCATACAGTCAGGGGGGGGGGGAGCGGATGCCCCCCTGACGGACTCAGATGGACTGCTGGCGCCCTTTTCAGCTCTTTACCACTTTTTACTTATTCGCTATTATTGACTTTTCTATTGCGCTCTCATCTACCTATTGACATTTGTCACATTATCTGCAAATTACCAAGGCCCAGTAAGGGTCATTTCCGGCGATCTAGGGAGTATCTTTACTCAAAAAATTTCGGTTCGCTCCGTGCCCACCTGTGGTGGCGCTCCACTTAGATAGTGTCGTAAGCGCCCCTACATACCATTCCCGCCCCCCCTGACCAATACCCCTAGCTCCGCCACTGTCACAAAGGCTAGCCTCGGGAAAACAGGGAAGGGGATTTATTTCACAGCGTAACCAACAGTGATTGGTAAAACTTGTTTTGTTTTTTTTGTGTATATTTACAGTAGCTTGTAATGCAAAACAGCTGAATGTAAAGTTTGTTCACCTTTTACAACCAGACTGATACAACTTTTAATTTTTTACTTAATTAAGTTCAGTGCTATGGTGGAGTGGATAAGGTTTTGTCATTAGAGAAAACTAAATTTTAAGATCTGGAAGGTCATGGAGTCAAGCCCCAGCTAGCTAAAGTAAAGAATGCTTTGCCATCCAGGAACAAATCTCTGTTTCCTCTTTCCTGATATAGCCAATTTCAAAATGTCACATGACAGAGGAGTTTTCCTTTATCATGTTAAATGTTTAAAGGGAGTGAAGACTCGCGCAAAAAGAAACGTCTAATGCCAGTAATCTGACCTAGTTTGGAATGAGGTGTAACAGAAGTGTTAAACACCACCATCGATCCCAGAAAATACGCACACAGCTTGCTACCTTCGGTACTTAGACACTAGTGTACAGTCAGTACATACAGCTGCGGTGAATACCCACAGCACAGTGTATTAACGATACAGCTATGGACATCTCAGTCCCAGCTAAAGATAACAAGGTATCACGTTTCATTGCTGTCTGCATTTCGTAGCAACAAGCAGAAAACTGCACTTGCAAGTTTTCATAGCGAGGCACGCGGTTTGAGGCGAGTCTTCAATGCCTTTAAACCTTTTCTTCTTCTTCCAGTTGTTCTGGAGTCATCGCTGTGGTGGTTCTCGGCCTCATTGTAAATTCTGAAAAGACAGCCATCAGTCCAGAGGTAGAGGTCTTCTTACACCGGTAAGTTCACTTGTGAAAGTAGGCCTACTCTTTATTGTCTAGATGCCCTTGGAAGCAGTTCATGTGTGGGAAATGTAGCCGTCCATTTACTTGACAATATTCACTCTCTGCCACATGGGATCAGTGAAAATTTATCGCTATATGTTGGACCAACCATAAGATATTTTGGCATATCCAATTAGCAGACGAGGCAAGTGCCTAGGGAGCACCCAAGGTCAAGGGCCTTCCTTGAACCATTCCATGCAAGACATATCGTTGTATATTGCAACACAACCAACTTTGTATACATTTGCGTTGTGCCTGCAGACTTAATAAAGGGGAAGAGGATAAGCATATTGTGTGTTAGGTATCCCCAGAGGTTTCTAATTTGGTGCTAATAGATAGTCATCCAAAATTTGTCCTTCATTGTATTTTACTCAACACATTTTTACTGGATTAAAAATATTCTCCATTTGATATGAAAAGTTGCCGAAGATGTTTAAGGTTATTTACTTCCGACCGTAGAGCTAACACAAATTTTTTTTTTTTAATTGATATCTGAATTTTTCTTTTAATGGATTTCATCTTAGGTTCTGGGAGATGCTGGCCTATCTTGCAAATACTCTCATCTTCATGCTAGTCGGAGTTCTCATCGTTGACAAGGCCCTGGCCAATGTGGACGCCATTGATTGGTTTTATGTCATAGCTCTCTATGTGGGAATCAACACCATCAGGTCAGTCATATAGAGATTTTGTTACTTATTCAGTTTAAATCATGGATCTGGCTAATTTGAATCAACTTCAAGAAACACATTTGCATGGGTGTTTGCAATGAAGGGGTGGGGGGTGGGGGAGTTTTCCTGATGAAAGAGGAGTGTATAATTTTAAAATCACTCATCATAGACCACAGTGCTGGCTATAGTGAGTGTAGTTACCCTGCAGTGGGAAGGTTATGTTCTCAAGTATGACATGATATACATCAACCACTTGGGGTCAAGGAAGATGGCTATTCACTCTGGAACATGAAGATTATATATTAATATATATTTATAACATGATTATTATTAAATTAATATACTTACATATAATAAATGATATGCAATAATCAGAATATATATATATATGATGGGTAGAGGAGTCAGAATAAGCAAAGCTTTTCGAGTCTGACCCCTTACAATAAAGAAAGGAAAAGAAATAAAGAAAATAATTAGCAATGTGCTAATTACAAAAGAATAACAGCAACATTTAAGATTGGTCTAAATATGCATATAATTATATGTAATATGAAGTTGACATCAATTTTTTTCTCAACCTATTTTTAAAAGTATATTTAAAAGTATTATCGTGTAATGGAGCTTTAATTCTTCTCCATACAGATTCTTTGTCATCGCAATGTTCAGTCCAATCCTGAGAAAGCTCGGCTACGGTTTATCCTGGAGAAATGCAGTCGTCCTGACATGGGGTGGCCTGAGAGGAGCTGTGGGACTGGCCATGGCCCTGATCGTTGTGCAGACCAAAGAGATCAACTTTGCAACCATCGGCAGTAAGGTGCTCTTCCACACCAGCGGAATCGTGGTGCTAACCCTCTTGGTGAATGCTACTACCATCAAAAGCCTCCTCTCCATCTTAGGTAAGAATTTCATCGAAAGGGACCGACCGTGACCGATGACCACAAGAACGTAAAAGAAAATACAGTTTAAAGTTATTACGAACTAGAAAATACATCTTGCAAATATTGCTTCCGAATTCCTTACTATCGCAGTCAATAAGGAATACAGGAACAATTTTTAGTTAGGAACCAGTTGTCATTGTCAGAGAGGGATTGTACCAATTACCGGGTGAATGCACAATTTTTGAGTCGAGAAGGGGTACTCTCTCGCCCCAATACAAACCAAAGAACTAGTCTTTTCAATGAGTGGGGTCTTTCTATTGAATTATGACTGGAATCGTATCAATGTCTAAATGACTCTTTGCTTTTTGTGGAGTAAATCCGAGAACCTTTGTTAAGAGGTGACAACCAAGAAGTTTTGGAAAATGAAACATAAGATATTTATTTCCAAGAATCTACCATCTGGGGAAAAGGGTGTAAATTTAACAGTAGATATAGAATTTTTTATTATTATGATTATTATAGATAGAATTTTAATATTATTCTAAGCATCTAGTGAACTTTGCATTTAATTCCTATAAATAGAGCTTAGAGCCACTCTATGTTCCTCTTCATTTGTCAGAGGTAAAGTTTCTACTGGACTTCCCTTCTAAGAAGCTTTTACAAGTGAAAACCAAATGCCAGGTAGCTTATCAATTGTTAAAAAAGTAAAGTGTTCTTCTTGAAACCGTTATCGAACATTACAGTAGATGTCAATTTTCCGTGCCTCATTTTATTCATACATGAAACGTGACAATAGAAAATCCTTTTCCTAAATGGGTCTAGCCCCCGACTCCAGGTGTACTTATATATTAAGAACAAAAAACAAAAAAATTCTGACGAAGTAGCAACCACTTCCTACCCAGACAATAGAAACCGCTCCGTCTCCAAAATCCTCAATACTTAGAAATTCCTCCCTTTTAGAAATCCCTCCCTTATTGGCTCTTTAGTTCCGACCTCGGGTATGTTTATGGCTTCTATACAATGTGATTACATAAGACTTCACTTACCAGCAACTCCTTGACTGAACAATAGACCACTTTCCCAAGAAAAAAAAGTGTCTTTTCTATAAAAAACAATCTATAATATTATCCCCCGTAGGACCTCTCGCGAGGGTTAAACTCCTTTTGATTTGACAAGTAATAATTTTTATGTTTTGTTTTCCTCGTTATTATTAATCTGTACAGGCATGAGTGATATCTCCATCCCCAAGAGGTTAGCCATGGCCAGCGCTGTAAGACGAGTAGAACAAGGGCAGACTAGGAACTTTGCCATGCTGAAAGCGGATAGGTTCTTGGCGGATGCCGATTGGTCGATCGCAGAGCGTGCTTGCATCATTCACGATCCATACCAGACTAATAGTGACAATGTAAGTGTTGAAAAAAGCGTAATTGAAGAGAGAAGATTTTCGAAAAAGACGTACGGAAACCGTCTTTTTCTATCGCAAAATCACAGTTTTTTTTCGTAAAAATTTATTCAGCTGCCGATCAACGTACGTTCTGTCCATAAATGCATTTTAAATAAGCCATAGTTTGGCCTGGAAAGGGTTTAGTTCTGAAAACATTTCGGTTAGATGTGCATACATGGAAAATGGAATTTCAGGCAGTGTTGTCCTTTTATTTCTTTTAAATCACTTTGAAATTCCTATGTTGTATTTGAATGACCAGTATGGATAGGAAAAAACTGATATCTCTAATGACACCCCCCCCCCCTAATTTTGCTAGTTGGGTTTGTACTGGTGAACAACCTCTCTGATGTAAGTTTTCATTGACATGTAGGTAAATTTTCAGCAGTATTCATTGTAAAAGAAACTATATTTTATTTTAAAATTTTTTTTGGTTTCATCATCAGATGGGGGAAGATGACCTAGGGATCATAGAACAACCAGTCAGTAAATGCCCAAACTGCTCCTTGTTAGTGCCAAACGAACCGACCCATAAGGAATACGCCGATATGCTTGAAGAAGCTCGACTCAGAATGCTAAAAGCTATCAAGGTTTGTTATCTTTCGTGTGAATGTGTTTTAGAAATATTAAAGTATGATTGGATATATTTCGGTACAAAAGTCTGATACAGTCTGTGTTACAGCTCTTAAAATGCCAGCCTGGATGGTTCCTTCCAACATTGTCAGATTTCTGGGCTCTTTTTCAAACTATTGATGCAAACAAACAGGTTTATTCTCCTGGTGGCATCACGCTAACACTAATTGGAAGCCAAACGGCATTATTTCACAGCCTCTGCCATGACACATTAGATTTTGATATAGATAGATAGATAGATATTTATTCAGCCAATCATGTAAATATACAATGGAAATTGGTTGATAACAAGAGCTCAAACATTAAAAATTGTAAACAACATATAAGAAGTATAATAATATACATAGATATGAAAACGTTCCTATAAAATATAAAGATGAACAAAATATAAAATGTACCTATAAAATATTAAAGCGTACAAAAATATATAAATGCACTCATATCCAATATAAAGATTACAAAGTATAAAAATTTTTGATATCAATCAAAAGTAGCAATGTCAGCTTTGTTCAGTTTTTTAAAGGAGAGTAGAGTTTTATTGACTAGCGTCTCTATGGCTATCACATAAGGTCAAGGAGATATCGGAAGGATTAAAGGTGACATTATAATGTTTCCAATGGTTCCTTATTTGTTCCTTGGTCACAGGTCAGTTACTGGAAGCAATTTGAACATGGCATGTTGACCCGAGAGGCTGTCAGGATCTTGGTAGGACATGCCGAGAGTGCCGCTGACCTCCCCTTCACCTTCATGAACGTCTTGGAACTTAAGAAGAGCTGGCAAGTTAAAGGATTATACCCGTACATAGTGAGTTATTGTTTCAAACTTTGGGTGACCCGTGTATTTTTATGTTTGATTTTCTGTCAAGACAGAAATATCAATATTTTTATGCTCCACAAATTGTATGATGCGAACAGCCACCACCTCCATTGTGAGCTTGACAAAATCCGGTCACAATGAGTGGTCCCTTCAGAACACATGCGTACTGCAACTTTGGTCACATATCAGGGTCAGTAGGAGACGTACCTACACCTCTTACTTATTTCTGACGATCCATTTTCAAACCAACCTATTGAAGGAAAAAGCCGCACTTCACTTTAGAAACATCACATCGCTAACAGTATATATGAACAAAATTACCATTCCATTTAACGATACCAGTAAAAATAGTGTTCATTCTGTTGCCAGCGATTATCTGTAATTTGTAGCGAGATTCATTTTAGAGTACCATGAGGTTATTTATAGTAAGTCCATTTGTGTTTGTGACCGTCAGTTTAAGTTTGAAGATTTGCAATATCCTTTAAGTCTGGTTTGACAATGAATGTCATATTGCAAATCTACATGTCTGCAAATTGGTGTTGCTTCCAACTAACTGGCAAAAAGAAAAAATGTAATACCGGTCAAGATAGTAGTATCAAAGTTCAACCAATGAACGCAAAGCTTTCTAGAATGTGTCTGATGTTGTCAAATTTGGTAGATATTTTCTATCAGGTATTATTTTTGTAACAGTTTTTTTTAACAATAGGAGTGTTAGCTCAGTGGTTGACGCCAGTGCCTTTCGATCATAAGGTCCCGAGTTTGATTCACTCCAAGATTAATGTATGTCGTCCAGTTACAGAGTTGTTGACAATTCATCATCATGGACGTTAAATATGAATCTAAGAGACTGACTTTGGTCAGCTTGCGGCTTCGATAAGCCAATGATGGCTTCTTTGCGAGTTCCTGCTTGCAGGAGGATCTAAAATACATACATACAGTTAGTAACATCAGGCTGTCAGTCGTATCTCGTCTGTTTAAGTATAGCATTGTCGTCGCCGATATGAGGAAGGCAATAACTGAATTGTCATATTTCAAATAAAATCTCAGTCTTGATCCGACACTTATTGTCCCTGCAGCTGAATTGTGTTTAGATTTATGCACAATAAGTGGGGGAAAACAGGACATGCGTGTTATCCATTTGCATATCTAGCTTCGGTATAAGGGTATTATTTTTACTTAAGTCACTTTTACAATCTGCTACTTTCATCCTCTTCCTCAAGAAATACAAACTGAAGGAGATGGTGAAAGAGACTGACCCAGACGACCTCCCCGAACCCTCCGGCTACCGCTTCTTGAAGCTGATGAACAGGGTAGCGAATCACGTGATCCTCGAGATCGTCATGTTTGCGATCATCCTTCTGAATCTCATTCCCATCATTATGGGATTCGTCTACTCCGAGGGACACGAAAAATACGACCAATACGAGCCCTTCATCCGAATGTCCAACTTTGGATTCACCTTCGCCTACTTCTTAGAAGCCGTCATTAAGGTGAAAAGAAAAAAAAGCAAAATCGTTTTCCCAAAAGAGAGAGAAATTTTTAACAAATACATGGACCATTTTTCATTCAGTTTTTTTTTATGGACATAATTTTTTTTTTTTTTTCAATTATTATCTGTGTTTTGACCCAAAAAGTTCTAGCAAAAAATCACAGACCGTATCAATTAGTGCTAAGGTGGAAATTGCCATTGATTGAAGTTCGATACATTTGTAGTTTATTAGCATATTTATGTCAACAGCGTGCATAATTATTATATTTTTTTTCCAATCATTATCTGTGTTTTGACCCTCAAAGTTCTAGCACAAAATTACAGACGGTATCAAGTAGTGCCAATTAGGTGGAAATTGCCATTGATTGTAGCTCGATACATTTGTAGTTTATTAGCATATTAATGTCATTTATGTCAACAGCGTGCAGCTCTAAGCTGTCTAGACCATACAAAACCTGTACTCTGGCAGGTGAAGGAATCTGTCAGTTACTTGCAGGCTAGAGGTATCACCAGTGGCGGAGCTAAGGGTATTGGTCAGAGGGGGCGAGAATGGTCTGTAGGGGCGCTTTGACACTATCTAAGCGGAGCGCCACCACGGGTTGGCGCGGAGCGAACAGAATATTTTTGGAGTAAAGATACTCCCTAGATCGCCGGAAATGACCCTTTCCAGGCCTTGCTAATTTGCAGATAAACGAAGAATAAATAGCTGTCATCGCAATTTGTGACAACTCGTAAGTTTATATGGGTGTTGAAAGTACATGCGCTTGGAAATAGTTTCGTACAACGGAAGTGCCGATAAATTAAAGACCGCCGTTAGAGCATTTTGTGAGAAAATTTCACCAACAAAAAGTGACAAATGTCAATAGGTAGATGAGAGCGCAATAAAAAAAGTCAATAATCGCGAATAAGTAAAAAATGGTAACAAGCTGAAAAGGGCGCCAGCAGTCCATTTGAGTCCGTCAGGGGGGGCATCGGCCCCCCCCCCCTGACTATATGGACGCTCCGCCACTGGGTATCACTTTCAACATTAGAACAGTCTGTTATGTAACTGTTCAGTCTAATACATGGCCCATTTTGCAATTTCCTGTCTCACATTGTTATATCTCAAACCAATCAAAGACTGCATGTGCATATGAATTATTGGCAGAGACACACGCAGAGACGTGATATATAGCCACAAACGACTAGTCAACTGAACTTGGTAGCGTTAAAAGAAGCACAAAACGACTCCAGAATATATTAAATAGTCAAACACACAACTGTAGTTTACTTAAAAAACAATCAATGTATTTATTTAATCAAGGCTTCTCATCGGGGGGGGGGTTTTCAGTGTTGGAAACACGCAGATCGAAATAAAACCATGACGAAATATCCAAGTGATATTGCGCAATGATCATTCAGTAGCACTTAAAAACA
>KN891052.1:30003-56351 GCA_000934455.1 Apostichopus parvimensis
TGTATTTTCTGGGATCGATGGTGGTGTCTAACACTTCTGTTACACCTCATTCGAAACTAGGTCAGATTACCAGCATTAGACGTTCCTTTTTGCGCAAGTCTTCACACCCTTAAAGACTTGTTCCTTTAACGACCAAATATGCAGGCAACACCAGATTGTGACAATTTTCAAAGGCAATGCCTAATATTTTTAACCACTGAAATTGAACCAGCCATGTATTTTCTACCTGTTTATAGGTCATCATCCCGAAACTGATCATGCTAGTGAACGGACTGATTAACAAGAAGCTCAGTCTCGGATACGACGTTGGTAAGGGGTTCATCATCGGTGCCGAGGAGGTCGGCAAGCTATTGGACAGTATGACGGACAACGCCAACATCAGGAACGAACTGAAGAAGCAGATAGACTTACTCAGACTTGAAGTGGTCAGGGAACTTGGTAAGAAAGCCTTTCTTTGTAGCATTAATATTTGCTCTATAAATATCCATAGCTCAATAAATATTCATAGCTTTGTTCTGTTCTCAGATCCTCTGTTGCAGAAAGCACTACATCGTGGACCGCTATCTTACTATTCATATCTCAAACTGAGCCAATCATTTACATTACTTCATATATAAATATTCATAGACTTGAAGTGGTCAGGGAACTTGGTAAGAAAGCCTTTCTTAATAGCATTAAGATATTTGTTCGTATGGAGACGTCATTCATCTATGGTAGGAATCGCAGGGACTGATTTTATTTTATTTTATTTTGTGAGAATTTTGTCTCTTTATAAATTTCTACGGTTCCTGTGTGCAAGAAACTGCTATACATCTCATGCACTTGTATATTTTTAATTTGGTCCCTTTTTGTATATCATTTTGCATTTGCAATAAATTATGCTCCGAACTGGTCTAAAGCTGTTGATTGTTTGAGAAATAGAAAGTGCATGCCGCAAAAGTGTCCATTAGCTATAGGTTGCATCCAAAAACCCGCCGTTTGTACTGAACAGCAGGTTTTTTCCAGTTGGTTAGCTGAGTGAACAATCCCATCTTTTTACACCTTAGTTGAGCTGTCTATTCGTCTATTATGCAACTCATCAAACGGCTAATAGCCAAATCACTATCAGATCTAGGCAGACATGGCAAGGTGTGAACAAATCAACTCCTTCAAACTCATCAATCTTAGTCTGTTAGCAGGAGAGATAAAGTTTAAGTAACTTGAGGTCGAGAGAGCTGAAAAATGCAACCTATTGGTTAATGGACTAATTCGCGTCATGTTGGGTTTGTTTTTTTTTTCTGATGTTTCAATTTGGATGTTAACATTATACTTTGTTAACTATACCGCTGACGGGATGTGTCTTTTAAATAGGTGTGTACGACCTCCTCATATTCAGTATTGGGGAGATATTGTCAAGATTGTAACCAAACACTTCATTCTGAAGGATGAGTTGAGTTCTTGACAGTAATATTCTGACTTTGCAGCCTATCATTGCCCAACTTTTGACACAAAGCGTTAATGCTGTGACGTAGCCCTACCCCTACCCAGAGCGCCCTTCTACCCATCAATTATTCATTCGTGTGATGACATCATCATATGACGTCGTCATTAAAGGCATTGAAGACTCGCCCCAAACCGTGTGCGGCCATCTGAAAATGTTAACTTTCTGTTGCTTGCGAGTGACGTTTTAGTTTGTGTCGCTACAAAATGCAGACAGTACAGTAATGAATCTTGATACCTTGTAATCTTTAGCTGGACCTTAGATGTCCATCGCTGTATCGTTTGTATACTGTTCTGTGGGTATTGATCGCAGCTGTATGTACTGACTGTACACTAGTGTCTAATTATACGTGAGCAAGCTGTGTGTGTATTTTCTGGGATCGATGGTGGTGTCTAACACTGCTGCTACACCTCACTGGAAACTAGGTCAGATTACCGGCATTAGACGTTTCTTTTTGCACCAGTCTTCACACCCTTTAAGTTTGTCATTAAGGCTTGAAATTGATTGCACTACAGGTATGCTGCAGAGAGAACACCCTGGTATTGCAGTATCAGTGAAGACCAGGCAATCCATTCGCAGTGTACTGAACCATTCTCGGGATACCATCAGGGAGCTCCAAGGAGCTGGACTACTGGATGAGATGGAGGCACACAAACTTGAAAAGGTAAACTTATGTGTTGGGGTATCCATCCTGTAGGGAGAGTGAGGTGGGGTATGTAGGGAGGGGGAAGGCTTGGTCAGAAAAGATGGAGCCATCATGTAGTTGAAAGATGAGATGGAGGCCCACAAACGTGAAAAGGTAAACTTATGTGTGTTGGGGTATCCATCCTGTAGGGAGAGTGAGGGGGGTAGGTAGGGAGGGGGAAGCCAATTGGCTAAGAGCGTCGGACTCGTGATCCAAGGATTGCTGGTTCGATTCCTGCCTAGTTCATTATGTTGTGTCCTTGGGCAAGATGCTTTATCTCACTTGCCTCTCTCCACCCAGGGGTTAAATGGGTCAGGTTATCATTGACCAGGGGTACTATAACGTCAGTAATGCGCTTTGAGACCTATCGCTGGTATAAATTTGCTTAAGCGCTATATAAAAAGCTAATATTATTTTAAAAAGATGGAGCCATCATGTAGTTGAAAGTGATGGATAATCTTCTTCTGTTCATCGACACGAAGAGCTAAAGTTTTGAGATCCTTCCAGACTATTTAGCTGTTTTGGTATATCTTACCAAACTTCCCTTGTCTCTGTAATAGTTTTAATGACGAGAAAACTTGTAAATCTCTTGCACAGATGGTCGAGATTAAAATGAAGCGACTGCAGAACGCCCCGGCCAGCATCCCTCCACCGAGACCCGAAGAACTTCTCAAGAACGTAGCGTGGCTATCTGGAGACCAAAGACTCATCAACTTCATTAAGGTGAGATTCTTGATAGAGACATTCCCGAGGTGACAGTGTACGATGTAAATCTGACTGCGTCCATTTCAAATGAGGTGTTTGTTTAATATGTTAGTAGTGAGGGCGTTGTGGTTAAGACAGTGGCCAGATCATTGCGTTGTGTCCTTGGGCAAGTCACTTTATCTCCATTGCCTCTCTTCACCCAGGTGTATAAATGGGGACTTGCGAGGTGACTTGTAAATATAGTTGCGTGCGCCGGTTTGTGGCTGCACCCTATGGGAAGTCCCCCAGAGGACACGTGGCTGTGGCGCACTGTGGTGCCCCAGGAAAGATTGTTTGAATTGTGCACACTTTGGTGTGTAGGTGTGACAAGTTACCAATGACCAGGGTTAAGTGCAGCGCGGCGAGACTTTATTGAAAGTTGCGCTATATAACAACTGTTAATTATTATTATTAGATCCATAATGCTTCATGCTTTGTCATCACAAATTAAACTAAAAAAAATCACCTCTGTGTTTGTTTGTTTGTTGGTTTAAGTCAGTGGTTCCCACCCTGTGGGTATATTTATCCTGGGAGGGGACCGTGGCAAGTGGGCGTAATTAGCCCTTTTTTTTTGGGGGGGGGGGGGGGGGGGGCAATGACACTGCTAGTAACAGACATAAAAATGATTGTGGAATCTGAAGGTAGATTCAGTGGTTTTCAGGCCAGTTTGTATTTTGTTATGTGAATTAAGGGATATAATTCAATTGGGAGACTTTCACTGGTAAATAAAACATTTCAGAAATCTATCGGAATAATTGACAAATCCGATGCCACTTCCATGATCCAGGTAGGTTTCTCGTGTTTGATCAATTTTTGTATAGATAGCTGAACATAGGGGGCAATGGGAAGCTGTTCCAAATAGGTTAGGAACCACTGGTTTTATTGATATTATTCTATATTATTTTCATTCAAAAGCTGCTGCGTCTAAACTGTTCTCTTTCATAAACATTGTTGTCTCAATAATTGGTTATCATGTAATCCAATTACTACTTGAAATGGAACTAATTGATAAATGTCATATGCAAATTCCAAAAGAGTATATGTTGAGCTCTTCCTATGCCCAGAAAATTATGGTCTCTGGATTCATCGATACGTATTATTCATTTAAATAATAATTTTTAACATGTAATTAAGTTGTTGTTAATTTAATGGAAATATGTTTAGTCCAAACAGAAATGTGAACATTCTTCCTTTATAAATGCATAAATATTTCTTCCTCTGGAACTGTTTTTAGATGTTAATTGGGAAGTAGAAAATAAATAATTGTAGTTAATTACCAAGAGAAAGGGTTATTTCAAAGCAAATATTGTTAATCTTTCTTTTCTTCTTTAAACGTTTCTTTTCCAGGCCAGAGCAGAGTTATTACACTATGATTATAACGAGATAATCATCCAGGAAGGCGACCAACCTAACGGTATCTATCTCATCGTATCCGGAATGGTCAGGGTAAGTATGCTGATTGTTTTAAGTGCGGACTCTTTTAAAATCTCCGTTCTCACTCGCTCATTAGCTATTTGCATGCTAACGACTTAAATATTCCTTCTCTTTCGTTAGTGCTACTACTTTCATCGTAGTGAAGACACGGTGTGGCGGTTAGAATTTACCTTCACAATCACGAGGGTCCCGGTTTGTAAACACCCACCAGGGACCAGATTTTCTGGACCTTTTCAAAAAATTTCTGCTTTGCAGTGTTGTTACAGTGGAGTCTGCCATGAATTTTGGTTATTACTCGTTTGAGAATTTGTGGGTTTTGTTCTGTAGCAAACAGACTTTGTCCACCATATAGCTGCATTGCAGTGCGGATATGATGTGAGAATATGGCGGTCAGATGACGAGGTACACTCTGGTCCACGGGGCTTGGCCTTTAAAGGGTGTGAAGACTCGCGCATAAAGAAACGTCTGATGCCGGTAATCTGACCTAGTTTCGAATGAGGTGTAACAGAAGTGTTAGACACCACCATCGATCCCAGAAAATACACATACAGCTTGCTACCTTCGGTAATTAAACACTTAGTGTACAGTCAGTATATACAGCTACAGTCAATACCCACAACACAGTGTACATAGCAGCGTGGACATCTCAGGTCTAGATAAAAGATAACAAGTTATCATGTTTCATTACTGTCTGCATTTTGTAGCGACAAGAAGAAAACGTCATTTGCAAGCAACGGAAAGTTAACTTTTTCAGAGCGCGGCACACAGTTTGGGGCGAGTCTTCAATGCCTTTAACTGGCAGTCCTGGGAGCAGTACAACATTTACACACCTTGCCTTGTAATACTCTTAAACACTCATTGAGAAAGAAAAGACTCGAAAAAAGTCAATGTCGGTCCATGATCCCACATGCTGTCTTGATCAAAACTAAGAAACTTTCTAAACCTATTTGCTCTTTTCTTCGTTCTCAGCTGAAGGGAACCGGCGAACACCTGGACCACGAGATCAACAGATGCTCCATCTCCACCAACACCGAAGATGTCTTTGAGGATTATCTCTCCGTCGGCAATGTCATCGGGGAGATGGGAGTCCTGACAGGGCGCCCTCGTAACGCAACAGTCTCTTGCGAAACGACAGTCATGGTAAGAATCCGGTTACGGTCACTGTATCTGTTTGTTCTGGCATTTCAAACAGTTCCAAGTCAATCCTTTTGTAAAACTGATGAGGGTAAACTCTTAATTTATTTGCTTCTTTTGAACAAACGCAGCCTCATAAAATGATATTCTGTAATATGGCCTCCATCCATATTGAGAGCCTGCTGGTAAAGGCTATGGACTCTTGATCTAAGGTTTGCTGGTTGAAGTCCTAACCTGATCATTATGTTTGTGTCCTTGAGCAAGGTACTTAATCTCAATTGCCCCTCCTCACCCAGGTGTATAAATGAGGACTTGCGAGGTAACTTGTAAATACAGTCATGTGCGCCGGTATGTGGCTGCACCCTATAGGAATTCCCCGAGGGGACACGTAGATGTGGTGCACTATGGTTCCTACCATGATGTAATATTTTGGGATTGCTGCACAAGATTCATCCACATTAATGTTAGTTAAAGATTGCCCCAATTGTCAATATTCCCAATTGCTTAAAAATTATCCGAGTAACACTTCAGGAGCATGTGACCTTCCAGATAATTCCCACAGGATTGCTACAGTTTTGTTTGTGCTGTTAAATGCTGTGACTGAGATTGGCAATAAAGTGTTTGTTGAAGGTTTCAATGTACGTGACATTTTGTCTTTTTTTCAGTTTTAATTTCCCAGAATGTTTTTGGTCAGTTCTTGTATTTTTTTAAATAATATTGTTTGTATCTTTGATCATTTTTCATTGTATTTTTGATTCATACTAGGTCTATTACATCAACCTGGATGACATGCAGATTGCACTTGATACCTTCACACTGGAACCGTCTCTCGAATCCAGGTTGTGGCACGTCGTCGCCATCAGGGTGGCGACTCCTCTGCTGTTGCAACAGATATCATACCAGGTAACTCAACCATTAATAGAACCATGGCAATGCTATAAGGTCCATGTGGGTTCTCCTGCTTAGGTTCCTGACCATAAGTACAATACATAGGTACCAATATGTATCCAACAGATATCATACCAGGTAACTCAACCATTAATAGAACCATGGTCATGCTCTAAAGTCAAGGTGGGATCTCCTGCCTAGGTTCCATTCCATAGGTACAATAAATAGGTACCAATATGTATCCAACAGATATCATACCAGGTAACCCACTCATATATAGAACCATGATCATTCCAAAGTCATAGATGCATAGGTATGAATAGACATCCAACTATTTGAGTTTTATTTTTCCATCTCGTTAGGGTTGGACTCAAGAGAAAGTTAAGCTCCACCTGGAGAAGGGATATCTACCAAGCCTCTCTGGGAAGAACAAGAGCTTTGATATCGATTTTACCATGGAAGATGTGATACTCATCCAGGTGAGGTGATGATAGTTTGGAAGATAGTGATGATATTATTTAGGTATGATACTGATCCATCTTAAATGGTGTGAAGACTCGCGCACAAAGAAACGTCTCATGCCGGTAATCTGACCTAGTTTTCGAATGAGGTGTAACAGAAAGTGTTAGACACCACTATCGTAATTAGACACTTGTGTACAGTCAATACATACAGCTACCGTCAATACCCACAACACAGTGTACCTAGCAGCGTGGACATCTCAGGTCCAGCTAAAGATAACAAGGTATCACGTTTCATTACTGTCTGCATTTGTCACTGTTTGGGCCGCAAAGGATTTTCGATAGGTTGAGACAGTGTTCCAGAAATAGTGGAAAATTTTTTTTAAAACATACCTAAAGTTGAATATTGGTAATATTAGATACATTGGTCCAGGCTGTATACCAGTCTAAGGGATGGAGTGAAGCATGGAAGTAGAACCATATTCTAGCAGCTTTGTAATGACTTTTTTTGAGGGGGTGGCGGGGGGGGGGGGTTGGTTGATGGGTCATGGCCGAAATTTAGGCTGGGTGTTGCCCTAAAAATGTTGGGAACCACTGATCAATGGAGTACATCGTACTAAGAAATAGTAAAATTTATGTAATGATATTAGAAATAAGGTAGTGTGTACCAAAGCAGGTGAAACTGTTCCTGAACTGTTCCTGAGGTGATATTCAAACCAGGGGAATTTGATGATACAAATCAGGCGCTTATTCAGTGTTTGATCCAATTTTTGTTTGGAATGCAAAGGAGTTCTATCATTTTGACTTCTTCGTCATATGTGTAGTAGGGTTCTTCTTTTTAGTACAATCTCTCCATTAATTGCGGAAAACAAGGATTAAGATTAAGGGACCTCATTTCCCCCTTCCCCACAATGATTATGGCCCTGGATAATAAAATTGATAATTTCATCATCATCATCATCATCTGTGTTTTATCTAGGGCATGGCCATCAATGCTCATACCAGAGACGAGATTCACAGTCCCTGTGTTATCCCGAGGACGGTGCATCGACTTCTCTTCCCTGGAGATCATCCCCTGGAGCCTCGTTTGTTGGTAGTGTCATCACTTGAAGCTAAAGCAAACACTCTCGACGATAACCTCTCCAGCGCGTCTCTGTCAGGATTGAGCAGGATGTCATTAACTGCTCGCAAGAGGTATGTATTTGGTACGTCCATGACCAGACGTGTGCATGGAAGAGTTATCTTGGACTATTTGCAGAATTAAAACCCATTCGAAATTTTTTCTAAACCCTTGTTAGCATGTTTTAACCCATTTCAGACAGTTAAATATATTGTTATCCTTTCATGATGAGTTAACGTCGACATGAAAATATATTTAATTTCTTTTAGAATTGTTGTATTTTATTCAGCTTTGAGCACATCTTTCTTTATGGTAGAGAAGGTATTCAACACATGCTAAAATGGTTTAGTCCTAGCCTTTTAAAAATTATTTGACTGATTTTGAAATAGCATGTTCTGAGCCATGTACAAAAGTCTAATTTTGTGAGCAATGTTTTACCCCATTTGAGAATTGTTTTAACCCACATTTAACATGTTTTATCCCATTTTCAAAATGGTTTTACCCACTGTAAAGATATTAACTCTATTTCAAAATGGTATCACCCACCGTAAAGATATTTTATCCATTTTAGAAAGGTATCACCCACTAAAGATAGTTTTAAAATGTTAAGGGTGATACCGTTCTGAGTTGGGTAAAATATCTTTACGGTGGGTGCAACCATACTCAAATGGGGTAAAATATCTGTAGTGGGTTTTATCCCCATCATTTGGTATGGTTTAACCCACTTTTCTTATTTGTCTAATTTAAGCCATTTCTCTAGCATGAGTATAGAGATGAAAAAGCCATCTCACAACTTGCTGGATAATCTCAAGGGCGTGAAGAACCGTATTGCTCCCATGGACGACCTTGGTCATCGACAGATCCGTAGCCCAACTCCCATGCACACCCTACCACCAAGGAACTTGGAACCGCTGGTCCGTCCAAATAAAGGGACTAAAAATGAAAAGCAAAGTGATAGTGAAGAAGAAACTTAAGAGAATCATGAATTTTGTGAAATGTTTGAAATTGTCAAAGAAAAACTTTTGAAATTAAGAATGTCAATTGGAATTTATACAATATGAATCTGTGCAATTTAAAACAAATCTGGAATATTTAGTGCAATTATGAATTGAGAATTAAATGATTAAACTTTATCTTTATTTTTGTAGTTTTATATTTTATTTTATTATTTATCTGACAGTACTAATTAGTAAGACAGAGAACTCTTCCACTTATCCTAATATGTCCAATTTATCTCTAATTACATTTGGAAAAGACCAAAGAATTGTTATACTAAGTCACATTTAGAAGAATTTTATTTTGCGAATATGAGTTTATGAAAGGAAATTCAATATAGTCTTGTTTGAAAGTTCCATTTTGTACAAATTATGTCACATATTATTAGAAACATGTTTACAGACAATCTTTTTCTGCTACGAAGTGGAGGAAGATTTTAAAATACCTTCTTCTTTTGCACTCTAGAAACTGTAAAGAAACATTGAAACTTCATTAATCATGTTATTGAATGATTAAGGTGGTCAGCAAGTGCTGGAAGTGAAGACAATAAAAAGGAAAAGATAACTTCTTTTTTTCATATTCGTTGTATTTTGGTTGTTAGTCTGTAATTACTTATAACCAACAAATAACAGATCTTACGCCCAAAATTAACAGTATACTAAAAAACTATTCCTCGGCATAAACCACAAAAATGTTTGATGGTTACTGTAAGCTAGCTTCATGTCCAAAGTCAAAAACTCATTCAAAATAGTCTTTACAAAACTTCTCACCTAATTTAGTCAGTTTGACGAGACGTGGTACAACTTTAATCTGGACTGCTATTAGAGAACACTGTAACATATATACATATATACATGACTGTTACGACATTACCTGTCAAGTTGAAATATGAATCATAAAACTATTTACAGAATAACTTTAAAATAATCGTTGCAGTGAAATTTCAACCAGTACATGTTGCTTAATTTCCTGAAAACAGAGGGGGGAGTTCTTCTTTCCTTACCCGTAAAAACCACCCAAGGAAAGAATAAAAATGCGAACATGATTTGCACCCAGTTTCAGATCACTAGCAACTACAAACTGGTTATCAAAGATGCTATACAAGGCATGCCTTTTACAATGGAAAAATTTTGCAAAACACTTTTTTAATTTTTTTTTCAAAAATGTTTATACCCATGTCATTATGAATTACCTGATAAAAACATATGAAATGCATTAAAAATTCATTAAAAAATTGTGGCTTTCAAATGGTACAAAATCATTCAGAAAGTTTATAACATATTGCTAACTGATTGTTAAGGTCTCATTTTACATTGAGTGAATTCATGAGACATTTCAAGGCCTCCAACGGGTCCTCAATGTCCGGTCTCTTGTGTCTACCGAGGATCCAATCCGGTTGGAAGGTCTTTGGTGGGCGGGGCCTCTTAGAGGGTGTGGCTAAGGCTGATTGGTTCATGGCTAGACCCTTGCTCTTAGATTTGGCGATCATCTGTCGGGTCTTCAGCTTCTGTTTCCTCTCTTGGAGGTGAAGTAGCGAACAAAGTTTCTCGTCAACCTTCGGCGTGGTCACGATGACCTAAAGTATAGAGAAACGGAGAACATAATACTAAATGTGGTGTTTGCAATGTGACTTCCCATGACAGGCGATTAAACTTGGACATAGGTGTTGCTGCATTTTAAATTATATTCTATAGGAGACAGACTCGTAGTACAAAGCAAGCCAGCATGAGTACAGGTAGAATTACCCTTTGCATAAGAGCAAGTACTGTGCTCTAAGCTGGAGTACAAATACTTAACATTAGTCATGTGTAACTGGCACATAAGGCGTAATTGTGAATACTGCCCTCTATTTTACTGTGAGTTCCCGTTTTGATGGGTTTTTGGGAACTTAAACCTCTGTTGAAAAGCACAATGCCTAGTGTTGTTAGTGATACAGTAACATTGTGTAACAGGCACATAAGGCGTAATTGTGAATACTGCCCTCTATTTTACTGTGAGTTGAATGTGGCTGTTACACATGGAACACAGTAAGCTTCCATGAACTTGGGCAGCGTAGTAAACGGTTTAAATATGACCATAAAAAGTGACAAAGTATGTTCCATGCACCCCTATGGATGGTTTCTGGAGTACTACCTACCAGTTTGAGGTTGTTATCCTGAGCCAGTACTGTCAGTAACATGGTGGCCTTAGTCGCTATCAGTGTGTTAGTCTCTCTGTATATCATCATAAGGTCTAGGATACCAGTCACAGAGTCCGTACAATCCAGAACAGCAGGGGCGGTCACGTGATACTAAAAATATAGATGAAAATAAACACTCGTCATATTTTAATATTCAATTATATATCAGTCTTCTGTATACCCTACCAGAAATATTCTTCCAATTTCCAATATGTCAGACTACATTCAATTTCCAATTTGGCGGATTATTTTTGATTTCCAATACAGCAGACGTCAGTATTTGATTTCCAAGTCAGCCATCTCTGATATTTTTACCTGAGATCTACGATAAAAAACCAACATCAATCTCTTTCACTTTAACTCCAGAGAATATAAGAAAACCTCTCTCCATAATGAACATAATTTCTTTGAGCTTCAAGCAAGCCTATGAAAGTCCTAAATATAGAAGCAGACATTTGCCACTGGCTTTACCTCTCCCTTAAGTTTGCAATTCAGCAAAACTTTTTCTGTGAATTGGCCACAATGCAGCTAATTGATCAAGGTTAAGGTAAACCATCATAATTATCAAGCAATGTCTACGAAAGGTCATAAAACTTTCAACTAGCTGCTTAAAACTTGTTTCCTTGCAGAGAGGAAGGTGTGGGGGCAGGTGGGGAGGTGAGTTTGGGAGGGGATCAATGGAGGGTTGGGAATAAGGCATAAGGAACCTAAATGCACGGTCCTGTTCACCAGCCACTTACCTTTGCTAGATTGGTCAGTGTAGCCACGACATGTTTGATCACCTCCATGCAGGGCAGACTTCGGTTACAATTCCGTATCAGACAGAACAGGACAGGAACTGCCTGGCCGGCTACCAGCCTCTCGCAACACCGCGACGACAGCCGTGTGGCAACCTCTGGAAGTAGAGAATAAAATATACCATGTTACTATTAAAGTGTATTTTACAGGAAAAAATTAGTTGTCAAAGAAAATGGGTGAAAAGAGAACAAAAACCATCGGCTAAATGGACTGGTGGGCTAGCCAAAGACGAGGGCAGACAGACTGAAAAAGGGACAGGCAGACAGACAAATGGAGAAACACCTACCAATGGAACAAAGGGTAATAAACACAAATTTTTTAATGGTAGCCATACTGAATGCTCCTCTGCATAAGTTCATGATTAAACACACAGTGTACTATTTCAGTGGTCAAGCCAAATTTGTCTTCACACAGAAAGTAGTCCCCACCATAGTGTTTACAATGATATGGTGGCTGGTCAATTAATTAAGGTGTGCTCACGAGTGAATCCTAATGGCAGTACTTGGGGTAGTTTATGCTATCAAGTAACAAATTATTAATGCTCGAGTAAATTTGAGGACTGTTTTTCTTTCGACAGGCTTGACTGTCATGTGGATACCCATCACTCACAGTGAATAGATCTAAAAAGATTAAAAAATAAAAAGATGTTGTTTGAACTAGTGCCCTACTCTTTATTATTAAGTTATTATTATTAAGCTGTTTAATGCAAAAACAGAAAATTTTGTTTCCCAAAAGTTTTAATGCGATGTCTCTTACTGCTTCCCATAAAGTCTTTGCCCAATTTTTAATTGTTCTTGGGACAATTTGGTTTACCATACAGATCATGGTTCAGCTTGAAAGCAGCAGCATGGGTGTGTTCTGCAGTGTTACCTCTCTACCATCGCTCAAATACATGAACGAAATAAGCATCGTATTAGCTAATCTTTTATTGCTGTTATTGGAAAAGAATGGTGTACGGTACTAGTCTTCGTTTTACAAGACATATTATGGATCGATGATAAACTCACCGAGACTGGAGACCGCTTCTACTATCTGGTGAAGATGTTTGTAGGTGAGGAGGAAGTGGAGGGCAGAGGTGGTTCTGTTGCAGAGTTTCTTATCCTCTGTGGCCGCCCTCGTCGCCTTCAGACAACGAACTCTGGCCTTGGCGACCTTCTTGTTCTTGTTGGCTTTGCGGACTTTCCTCCCTCGCCAAATGGACTGAAAGAATTAAGAAGCATCTTGAATTATTGAATTATTGAATCATTACTCTGTTTGTATGGCACGAATCAAGTGTGAAACACTCGATGATCACATCCTACAGTTTCTACCAGTGTGACTTTTCACTGTAAAAGACACAGGATACAACGTATGAGAAGTGCAGAAAGAATGAAACGTCAAGCAAATATCAAGGGTAAGAAAAATGGTTATGAACTGAAATATCTGATGATTGGTTAATGCCTTTGAACAACGCTTGGTAGAAGAGGGTAATTTTTTAATGTGCTTTCGACAGTTTTCGTTGAGATAATACCAAACACACTTATGATAACTGGTCAGGCTTTATCTATAAGTTTCTACAATGGTCAGAGAGAAACATTGATTGAACCAAATGGCAAGACAGATTTCAAATCGCCTTACACCTAGATTGGACAACCTTGGACATAGCCTGGTAAGGTGTTCATGTCTAGGGACCCGAAGGGTGTGCACACCTGATTCATGCATGATCCAGGGGATGAGCCTGGGGTAAAAAAAAAATCACGGAACTTTGCAAAAATTTCGGTATAGGCTCCAGTTTTCGTAGGCTGCAGTGTGTTAGGATAATAGTTTTTTAGGAAAAAAAAAAATCACGGATATTCCGCGAATTCGTGGAAAAAGCTCATGCCTGATGTTCATGGACAGTTTTGTTCGTCAGGTCAGTTTTAGCCCACAAGCAGCCAGGTTGGTACTCCCTGGGCTATTGCACTCAACAACCCAGGAACTGCCTTTTTGAAAATTTTGCTCACCTGTAGTGTGAGTGCTGCCCTCTGTCGGTCCCTGACCATCTTCTTAGCGAGCCACATCCGGGCGTAGCTCTGTAAGATGACACTCGCCTCTGTCCTGCGCTGATACCTCTTCTTGTATAACCTCTGAGCCATCAAGGTAGCCCGACAAAGATGAAGATACCGCAACCTCTGAAGCCTGCTTTGAGTCCAGCGCTAAATGAGAAAACCAAACAAGAAAAAACCAAATCCATTAAAAAGGTTGGAAAAAGTCACACAAGGTGGATTTCAAGGTAGTGTAAGGGCTGTGCAAAATTAAAAACTCCCACAAAACTGCAAATGTGTATAGGAGTTATTGTACACAGAACCATGCAAAAATTTTAAACTCAAGTTTGAGACTATAAAATGCATAAAGCTAGAACAGTTATTCAAAATATGAAACCTAAATTACTCCCCAAAGTTTGTCTCATCAGGAGCCTACTATCACTGCAAAACTTTCAAAGGATTCCTAGTTAAGCATATCTTATATATTCTCCCAAAAATTAAAAAAACCTCAGACTGAAAATATTTCCAGATCCTCTCACCTGAATCTTCAAGAGTGCATCCATCTTCTCCTTGGCCACGGCAATCTCCCATCTAAGTAATTCCACTCGTTTCCTCGCGAGGTGACCTCTCCAGAAGCTCTGTACTATCACCGCGGCCGTGCTCATCTGTTCGTATTCTTGTTTAATCCTCCTGGCAAGCAAGACGCCAAGATACCACCTCTGGATGACCACTGCTGCTGATCTGGTCGTCTTGAAGTGACGCAGACTCTTCTGCCCTCTATACCAAGCCTGGATCACAGTAGCTGAATGTTTCTTTCGTAGATACAGTTGCCTGCATCTGTGAGCCCTGTACGCAGATTGTATGGACACGGCGGATTTTCTGATCGACACAAACTCCGACCTGCGAGTGACTGCTAGCTTTCTAGCCGTCCAGTGCATCTGAATGGTCGCGGCCGCCTCTTTGACCTTGACGTATCTCTGTCGATGCTGGTGACCTCTGACCCAGGCTTGAACCAAGACGACGGCAGACTGTTTCTTTAGGTAATCCTTCCTGCATCGTCGGGCTCTGTACAAGCTCTGAACCAGCGTGACCTGTGATTTCATCTTGAGATAGGATTCTCTGTAATCGTTGGCCAACCTCTTGGCTCTCCAGTACCGCTGAATGGTGACGGTCGCTGATCTGAGGACTCTGTAACGTTGACGAGACCTGTAGCCCCTGACCCAGGATTCGACGATTGTTGCAGCTTTCCGTTGCTGAAGGAAATGTCGCCTGCACTGACGCGCTTTGTAAATGCTCTGTATGATGACAACCTGTTCTTTCAGCGCCAGGTATGCAGACCGTTCCCGGCGTCCCTCTATTCTGGCCCTCCAATGTTGTTGGATACATGTTGCGGCATTACATCGACTTCGGTGATCTTGTCTAACCTTGTGTCCTCTCCACGACTTCTGCAAGACGACGGCAGATCTCTGCAATCTCAGGTAACGACGACGGAGCAGGTAACATCTGACCTGAGCTTGAACAGTAATTATTGCACCCCTGGTCATGTGATACTTCTTGATTTCTGCTCGCATAGCCCGATTTGACCTCCAAGACCTCTGCAGGACCACGGTCGCTGACTTCAGTCTGCGGTAGAGTCCGTTCTCTCTTTGGCATCTGTACCAAGTCTGAATCTTCATCGAGGCTTCCCTCTTAGAGAGATATTCTCGTCTGGTTGCGTACCCTCTGTAATATGACTGGATGGCGACTGCCGCCCTCTGCCTTCTGGCGAGATCTTGCCTCACCTGGCAGCCGACCAGGAAAGCCCTGAGATGTTTCTGTAGGATCTCGACGGATCGAAGGATTTTCAGGTGACGGTCGCGACATCTGTGGCCTCTGAAGGCGGCTTGGATCGTTACTGCCGATCTCTTCAGGGTCTGGTACTTGCGCTGAGCTTCGTGCATCCTGTACGTGGCTTGAATCAGTCGAGCTGCCCTCTCTCTCTGGGCGACCCTCTTAGCCTGTAAGACCCTGAAGTGAGACTGCAACACTATAGCAGACCTTCGCTGTTCCTGGTATCGATCTCGCTCCCTCTTCATGCTCTGCGCGGCCCTGTAATACGCCTGAATAATCGTCACGGAATTACGTATCCTGAGAAATGCCTTTCTCTGTTGGTAACCGTTCCATTGGGCGATGATCTTTGTGGCACACGCATGCCAAAGTTGAATCCTTCTACGCACCGCCATGCCTCTAGCAACGGCCTGAAGAGTAACGATGGCTTTCCTCGTCGCTAAATAACAACTTCTTTCCACTCGGGAGAGATTCTTTGCTCTCCACCGCCTCTGCATTGCTATCAGTACAGCTCTGTCGTGCCGATACTTCTTCAGTTCGATGGACATCCTTATCTGGGCCTGTATGGTTATGGCAGCCGTCCTCTTATCTTGATAAACTGCTCGGTCTGTGAGCATTCGCCACCACGACTGGATACGTACAGCGGACTGCTTCTCCTTTCGGAACTGCTCTCTTACGACATGTCCCTCCAAGTAGGCCCTGATAAACCTCTGTACTGTAATCGCAGCCTGTTTATGGGTTTTATAAGCTTCCATAGCTCTGTGCCTGCGAAATAGAGTTTGAATGGCAACTGCCGCTGCCTTCTTCTCTTCATAACATCGTCTCTCACTCACCATCCTCCACCAAGACTGGATGGAGATTGCAGACTGTCTTGTTCTCTCATACTCGGCTCTAACAGCTTTCCCTTCAAGATAAGCTCTGGCAAACCTCTGTAGTGTGACAACAGCTTGTCTATGGACCTTATAGGTCTCCATAGCTCTGTATCTCCTAAAGGCAGTTTGTATGGTCAGGACAGCTGATCTTTTCCTCTCATAAAACTGTCTCTCACTCACCATTCTCCACCAGGACTGGAGGAAGATGGCAGACTGTCTGTTCTTCTGATACACAGCTCTAACAGCTTTGCCTTCAAGATAAGCTCTGGCGAACCTCTGTAGTGTGACAACAGCTTGTCTATGGACCTTATAAGCTTCCATAGCTCTGTACCTCCTAAAGGCAGTTTGTATGGTCAGGACAGCTGATTGTTTCTTTTCGTAAAACTGTCTCTCAGTCACCATCCTCCACCAGGACTGGATAAAGATTACAGACTTTCTTGTACTCTCATACTCAGCTCTAACAGCTTTGCCTTCAAGATAAGCTCTGGCGAACCTCTGTAGTGTGACAACAGCTTGTTTATGTCTCTTATAAGCCTCCATAGCGCTGTGTCTTCGATATGCAGTCTGAATGGCAATGGCAGCTGAGGTCTTCCTTTTATACATACCTCTCTCACTCACCATTCTCCACCAGGACTGGATGAAGATTGCAGACTTTCTTGTTCTCTCAAACTCAACTCTTACCGCTTTCCCTTCAAGATAAGCTCTGGCAAACCTCTGTAGTGTGACAACAGCTTGTCTATGGACCTTATAAGCTTCCATAGCTCTGTACCTCCTAAAGGCAGTTTGTATGGTCAGGACAGCAGATCTTTTCCTCTCATAAAACTGTCTCTCACTCACCATTCTCCACCAGGACTGGATGGAGATGGAAGACTTTCTTGTTCTCTCAAACTCAACTCTTACAGCTTTGCCTTCAAGATAAGCTCTGGCGAACCTCTGTAGTGTGACAACAGCTTGTCTATGGATCTTATAAGCCTCCATAGCTCTGTGTCTTCGATATGCAGTCTGAATGGCAATGGCAGCTGTCCTCTTCCTTAGATATTTTAGTCTCTGGTTCTTCATTCTCCAGCAAGACTGAACGACGATTGCAGACTGCCGCATCTCCAAGAAACTACTCCTAGTTTCCGTACCTTCGTTCTTCGCGCGTAGATACCTCTGCAGGACAATGGCTGCTGCCCTCTGTCTATGGTAACACAACATCGCCCTCTGTCGGCGGTAAGCCGATTGAATCACGATGGCCGATCTCTTCCCTTTCAGGAATTCCTGTCTGGCTCGCCAGCTGCGGACCGCACATTGAATGGCGATGACGGCACCGCGTTGTATGTGGTATTGCAGGTGTTCCTCTCGACCAATCAACACGGCCCTCCATCTCTGTTGGATGACGGTGGCCGCTCTCCTCTGTTCTACGTAACTCTTCCGAGCAGTGTGACCTCTTAGACGGGACTGGATTATCACGGCTGCATTCTTCTGCTCCTTGAGTCTCCGTTGAGCCAGGTAACGTCTGACGTGACTCTGGCAGAGAACCACCTTCTTCAGATACGTGGCGTACCTTCGAGACAAGAGACCACGATACGCAGACTGGAGGACAGTGGCAGCATCCCTCATCTTGACAAAAAGGAAGGAAAGGAATCAGTTAGAAGTTCTGCGATATGAGAGGTCATAAATCTTTGGTCTCTAAATATGCTAGAAAATATGCTAGAAAGTGATGCCAATGGTCATTCATGTTCTAAAGTCAACAATTATTCCACTGCTAACCCCATGGGGGTATTTTCCTTTGTTGAAACATTAAATTGTCCAATGGAACAATCTTCAATATCTGAGATGTCAAAAATTTCACAAAAATTCCTTGAATACTAATTAACAAATTTTTTTTCAGCTAATTAGCACACTGATATTTGAAGGTAACATCGGTGACCTTTGAACCTTTAAATATACTGGTCGCTTAACGCTCACTGGAAGTCTTTGGCTATCTTTGTCTGCATAGAACGAGAAACTAGGTACGGACCAAAATGGAGTTGGGGTCATGCATGCGATGCCCTACACACCCCCCTGCCCCCCACCCCCCGGTTGGATGAGGTCAGTACTTTCTGTCTCTCAGGAACAAGAATACCCATGAACACAGAGGAGATTGTTAGATATCTTCCATCAACACTGACAAACATGAGAAACAAAATTCTTTATAGCTTTTAAGATGAGAAACAACTGAACGATTCAAAAGTGACATAGCAAAAACTAAAACAGGTCAATAGGACACTGCAGTACAGAGTTGCATAGTATGCTTATCACTGACACACAACAGGGCCACCAGCTGTTAACATAATTAACCACATAAAAGGCAGCTCGGTTTTAATTTTATCGTATGACAGACAACTTAGTAAAACCCAAACTGCAATGGTTGTGCATGGTCATCATGACATTCTCCTGGTTGGATGACGAAAATTTGATCAGCAACAATTCCTACGAAGAATACAACCTGGGGTACCGTACAGCCGATCTGGTTGGCCGACTGTTCATCAACGACTTCAAATCATAAATGTACCCACTTTTGTGGTTATCTCTAAACAAACACATTTGTTTATGTATACAGTCACTGACTAATTAATCTCTCACCTTAAGATAATCCTGTCTTTGGCTTCTGGCTTGTAGGACAGCCCTCCATCTCTTCTGGATCGCCACAGTCGCATCCCTTACGGCCCGGTAGCTGCGCTGGGCCTTCACCATCCGCCACTGCGACTGTAATACAATGACAGATCCCCTGTATACGTGATACTCTCTCCTACAGACGTGTCCCCTGTAGCTGGACTGTATCACCACACAAGCACCTCTCATCCTCTCGTAGGCCGCCTTTTGCTCCTCCATCAGCCGGTGGGCCCGGAAATGTTCCTGAATCACCAGGGCGGCATTCTTCTTCCTTTCGAATCTCTTTCTCTCCAGGAACATCCTGACAGAATTCTGACAGAGGGTGATTTTCCTGACGGTGGAGGCGTAGGTCTGTCTAGCCCTGTGTCCTCTGTACGCTGCCTGGATGATGACGGCCGCGCACTTCATCTCGGCGAACCTTCCTAGCGACGTCTTCATCAGTCGCCAGCCTCTGAAGTGTCTCTGAACGACGGACGCTGAATTAGAGAGTCGCTCGTATTTCCTTCTCTGAGTGAAACATCTGATCACAGATTGGCAAGTGATGACTTTAGCTACCTCGGACTTATAGCTACATCTGGCTTTGAACATCTTGTAAGTTGCTTGTATCTTGACAGCCGATCGGATCTTTCGAACCTTCATTCTGGCCTGCTGCCCTCTGTATACCTTCTGGAGGACCAGGGCTGCCTCTTGCAGACGGAGGTACTTTCTTCTCTCTTGATGAGCTCTTACAAAACTTTGGAGCAAGATGCAAGCCTTCCTCATCTCGTTGTATCGTTCACGTTGTCTTCTTCCTCTGATCCAAGCTTGCAGGACGCAGACAGCGCTTTCCCTCTCCTTCAAATCTCTCCGAACTAACCAACCTCTGACTAATCCCTGTAGCTTCACCACGGCGGATCTCTTGAGCTCGTACTTCTGCGTCTCCTGTCTCGCCACTACTGTCGCACGATACCGTCTTTGGATTGAGACTGCCGCCAATCTCAGCTGGAGGAATCTCTTTCTCTCGAGATGCCCTCTGACCAGAGCCTGCAGAAGAATGCATCGCTGCCTCTCCTCGGCGTATGTCTTACGGGCGCTGTAACCTCGGAACGACGACTGTATCTTCAAAACGGATCGACGCTTTGTCAGGAAGGCTGACCTTTCTTGACGACCGAGTAGAACCTCTCTGTACCTGAGCTGGATCAGCCTGACAGCCAATAGCAATCTTCGATAGTGGCGTTTCTGGTTGTACATCCTCCATGCTGATTGGATAATCATCGCAGCTCTCCTGTCTTTAGCATATGCCTTTCTTGCGACCCATCCTCTCCATACGGCCTGGATTCTACGAGCAGCCTTCATCTCTTGGTAAAGCTTCCTAGTCTAATAAAGAAAAAAATTCAACATTGTCAGAAGATTCTCTTTACGAGCTGGCATTTTGTGAGATTTATGCAACCATTTGGCAAGAATTGATGTAACCCAGGTGTTAAGTATAGCTTGACATAATAATGTACATTTTTAAGAGTGAAGAAATTATACACATTTATATTTCCTTTTTTTTGGGAAACATAAAATTGTCAAAATACAAATCTGGTTGTTTTTAACAGATTCCAAGGTTTCATTCCCGATATCCACAGAACTAAAAGCAAATTTCAACAGTATTTTTGTTTTTGAGAATCTGACATAACAATGACCACTGATCTCACTGTTTAACTCTTGTGAAAACTTTTTGAAACACTGGTCAATTTTTCCTTACTTTCCTCTGTAATAAGCATCTTTAACCTATGACCTAGATTTTCTAAAATTTCTCACAGTTTGCAATAAATTCCTATAACCACTGGCAGAAATAATATACATTTTCTTTGAAACAGTTTGTGATATTTATGATATAGGGATTCTCAAAGGGAAAAGCTGCAGCCGTTTTTACAATTCCCTGCAGCAATGCTGAATCCCTATCTGTCAACATGAGAGATAACCTCTGCAGACCAGCAGTGCCTATTATGTGAAACTGTGGAGCACAAATGATGAGGTCCTATGCAGCTAAGCTGCTGTGACGCCTGGCCCACTCAGTCTCCTACGTTTAACACAGCGCCTTTATTAAAGGCATTGAAGTCTCGCCCCAAACAGCGTGCCGCCATCTTTAAAAAGTTAACTTTCCAATGCTTGCAAGTGAAGTTTTTCTCTTGTCTCTACAAAATGCAGACAGTAATGAAACGTGATACCTTGTTATCTTTAGCTGGACCTGAGATGTCCATCGCTTTATCATTTGTACACTGTGCTGTGAGTATTGACCGCACCTGTACGTACTGCCTGTACACTAGTGTCTAATTACCCGGGGTAGCAAGCTGTGTGTGTATTTTCTGGGATCGATGGTGGTGTCTAACACTTCTGTTACACCTCATTCTAAACTAGGTCAGATTACCCCCATTAGACGTTTCTTTTTGCGCGAGTCTTCACACCCTTTAAGTTTACGCAATTGTGGACAAGAATAATTTTCTTCGGCAGGAGTAACTGTACCTGGGCTCCTCTTGTGAATGCCTGGATGGCTATGACAGACCGTCTGATCTGTCGATATTTCGCCTGGGCCCTCTGCCTCTGCTGGTGAGCCCCGTAGCGCTCCTCGATGACTCGTACCGCTCTCCTGGTCCTCTCGACGTCCCTCCTCACCTTGATACCCCTGGCGAATGCTTGAAGCCTCACCAGAGCGTTCAGCTGAGTGGTACGTCGTTTCTGTGCTTGGTGTCTTCTGACATGTGCCTTATGTGTAAGGAAGAGAAATCGATCAAAATGTTTGATGAAAGAGATCAAATTCCTTCTGCCATACATCCTAGACAAATTCATCCTAGACTAAAGCAGACAGAGAAATAACTCAAAAACTGATAAGTGTTATTTATAAGTTCAGGGATGAGCCTGGGGTAAAAAAAAATCACGGAAGTTTGCAAATATTGCGGTATAGGCTCCAGTTTGGGTATTCTACAGTGTGTTAGGATAATAGTTTTTGTCCCAGAGGTAGGAAAGAAATCACGGATATTCGCAATTCGCGGAAAAATCTCATGCCTGTAATTTAAGTAAAACTGACCAGAGTGAGTTTCTTCAGTATGTTAATATGGTGTAGTCGTGTTTTTCTTTGATTGTGATCTTAACTCTGCAGCGATATGCAGTAAGTTTCCTCAAAACTGCCGGAGAAAGCAGTCACACAAGTCACATGCAAGCTGCTCTTAAGCTGTAAGCTTGGACTGACCTTGCTTCAATCTGACGGTTCCACATTTCAAAGTGAGGTTTACCTGTAGAATAATGGCAGCGGCCGTTTCTTTCTCCTCTTGTCTTTTCCTCCTCAACCCCTCCATCTTCCTCCTGGCTAACCATCCTCTCGCAGTCGCCTGTAAACAGACGACGGCCGATATCTTCTGTCTCATCCTCTGCATCGTCAAGAACTCTCTGACTCTTCTCTGAATCACTGTCGCGGCTTTACGCCTGACCTGCAAAATGAAGAAACAAAACCTTTGAGATTGAGAGAGAGACCATTACTAAGCAGCCACATCTGTATAAGAAGGTCAAGTGACTAGTACAGGGATGAGCCTGGAGTAAAAAAAAGTTGCGGTATAGGCTCCAGTTTGTGTATGCTACAGTGTGTTAGGATAACAGTTTTTGTCCCCGAGGTAGAAAAGAAATCACGGATATTCCGCGATATGCGGAAAAAGCTCATGCCTGCTAGTAGCACACAGGTAATCAATCCTGTAGCGATCAAAGTCTTTCGGGTCATTTTCAAAATAGATTTCTGCCGACTTGGAGTGGCATTTCAGGGCGATGAAGAGGTGGACTGCTTCAGATGAAAGCGGGGAAAAAGTGAACACACACTTTATTTTATTACCAGCAATTGAATTGACCTCTCCAAAATGTTCCCTTGTTTTCACTGCATTTTAATGCCACAAACTTCCTCAACCAAACACCTCTTCTCAAACCAAACATTCCCTTCTCCCACTAAACGCCCTTCTGACACTAAACGCCCCTCACCCACCAACAAACACCGCTCTTTCCCAACCAAACATCCCCTTCTCCCACTTAACGTCCCCCTCCTACCAACAACCACCCCTTTCTCAACCAAACAACCCCGGCTCCCACTAAACGTCCCCCTCCCATCAACAAACACCGCTCTTTTCCCAACCAAACACCCCCTGCCCCCACTAATCGTCCCTCTCCCACCAACAACCCCCCTCTTTTCTCAACCAAGCACCCCCTGCCCCCACTAAAAGTCCCTCTCCCCGCAACAAACACCCCTCTTTTCCCAATCGAACACCCAATTCCCCGAACAAACCAAGTAGACTGGATACTAAACAGAGCAGTATAAATCTCTAAAACATACCTCTCTTTCTCTCATTTTCTTCCTCAGCTGATGGTTTCTCCAAGCTGTCTGGATTGTCCGTACAGCTCTGGTCTCGTGGCAGAGGTCCAGCAGTCTTGCACAGAGGTACGACACATATGTGATCACAACCTGAGATGAATCGCAAAAAGGAAAAATGTCACCAAAAACTTCTTTGTGAAGAGTATCGATTCTTTTGACACAACAGAGCTAGCGATACTTTGTGACCTCATCAATGTCTTGCAATCATTCACTCCTAAGCTAGGGGATGTGGACGATCAGCCAACGTTCTGTGTGTTATGCGATATGTTACAGCATCTAAATGATACCGATGCACCGGTTGTGGTGAGGTGAATATTCTATATGGAAGTTGGTGGCGTTTACATACTTTAGGATCTCCCATTGCCACTTAAATACCCCATTTTATTTGCACTGATCTCTTGTTCAGTAACTGTAACAACATAATCATAGGGATGTCATACAATATAATCATTTTTCAAGGAAGTAATAGCAATAATCTCATGTAATGTTTTACAGATTACTGCAGCCAAAATGCTTCAGGTGCAGCGCAATGAATCTCTTAACCTTTAAAGTTATATTGGATTATTTCTGTCAATAAATGTATACAATTGAACATTCAGGTAAAAACCTAACTGATATTTAAATGTTTGCAACCTGGTAACGTATAGTTAATCTCGCAACAATAGATGCAAAATAATAATTAGCATGAAAACAAAACAACCAGTTTCATTTATTTTCAACCAATGCTGCTTAGAAAACTCTGAAAAGTCTCACTTTATCACTTTTTTACCAGACCGTAGAGAACTCTTTCACAGAAGGTATGCAATGCCTACCCTATTATACATGTACAAGAATCATAGAAGGATATGTTAAGGTCATTAAAATAAAGGCACAGCTAATTACCAACTAATTTCTCAGTTTGGGTTGAGAGGCAACATCTTTGTAGAGAATACAGAAGCTACTTGATATAGGCCTTGTGGGACCTGCAGACAATATCGTCTTCTTCTGATTCAACAAAACCAGTAGCTTATCCTTTCATTAAATTGCTTTATAATGGTAAAATAATAGTAATCAATGCCATAATCGGGGAATTAAAATTGCAATAACGTTTTCCTTCAGTAAGTGCTCTTTACCGGGAATTTTTTCCACTATTTTGATATTGAATGCTCCATCAAGAGGAGTCAATTAATCCTTAATCTTATAGACATGTCGATCAGCGTGTATTTTTCAAACAACGAAACTTTGAAAGAGATTTTGGACTAGAGGAAACGTCCTCTTTGATGTCAGTTTGATGTGCAGTAAATTAGTAATGAGTTAAAATCATTCACGATCTTTGGGTCTGACTAAAAATTCATCATCTGACATGAATCCATTTCCTCTCTTGGCTGTTCTACCCACCTTTTCATCCGGTATCGTCCCAGACATGTCCGAAGATTTGATCATGAATGGCACCCCTCCGAGACTCTTCATTCCCTGGTAGAGGGTCTTGAAGTTCTCCCCTTCGTTCTTCTTCAGTTGGTCGAAAGGGGTGTCCTTTCCACAGGCTGAAAAAGATATCAATTCGTTTTAATTCAATTCCTTTCTTTTTTCAAGTTCTCTACGAATATGCCACGCAAAAATTGACCTGATCAGCTTCAAGGCATATTGATAAGTATATAAATTACTCAGATGAGAGATTATGTAAGTAATTTAATCATTCATGAAATGAGTTGAAAATTTGGGTTGAAATGTTAGAAACTGACAGCAAACAAAACAAAACATGAGTGCTGGTATTAGGTAATTTTTCTATATACATATGTTCCAGCCCCTACTCCTGTAACGCTTCGTCAGTGACAATTCAAGTCCATAATCATAAATAAGCACAACGATCAAGATTTTTAAGTCCTTGTATAAACTTAAATTTAACGTTGTCATAATATGTTCTTCAAACTTCACAGAGGCCACAGGAATGAAATAAAACACTTATTTTCCTTGGAATCCAATGGAATCATTAAATATTTACTGCTCATCATCATTTAGAAAAATCTACGAAAAATCTACAATATTTGTCTGGTTTAAAGTCTACCAAACACCTTATATGTTTGTATTAATAGTCAACATATTTTTTTGTTTTAAGTCTAGCCAAGTTGTAAACATTAAAGTGATGCTCCATAGATTTGGTCAGGGGTTGAGCGAATGGAATAACAGCTCATTGTAAGCTGTACAGCTTTTGGATCTGGTGATATATAAAGCATGTAATACTTACTAGGGCTGTAACTCCTGGACCAGTTGCTATCATCAAAGCTGTTCTCTGCATCGCTGTTCGTCTCGTCTCTCAGGGCCTCTGTGTGGGTGGTCTGGTCCCTGATGGAGGAGGCAGAGATCAGCTCTGGGTGGTAGTGATGTACCAGGTAGCAGAAGGCCCTCCCATCACAGAAAGACACTGTGAAATTGTCCACCTGGGAATGAGACACAGAACACCTCACATTTCATGGCACAAATTATTCATACTTCATACAAATAATTCATAACTCATACATAATTCATACATACATAATTCATACAAATAATTCATAATTCATACATAACACACATACATAATTCATGGACAAATAATTCATACTTCATGGACAAATAATTCATACTTCATGGACAAATAATTAACAAAAATGTAAAAATTGGTGAATAACAATATTATAATAGCAAAGTAAAGATTTTGAAATGATGACAAAAGAGACCAACTGACACATTGCCAGA
>KN891054.1:979-15303 GCA_000934455.1 Apostichopus parvimensis
GTAAAGTACGTAAGTTCTTTGGTGGCGATGATATAGACACGTGATAGTTATATTATTGTTATTTTATTGCTTTATGTATCATCACATATAATTATTGCTAAGTATGAAATGTCTGTTGCTTTTCGAAGTAGACATTGACATTAAAGGTTACTGAGATCCATATACCAGGTGAAGTCTACAAATTGTCTTAGGCCGCCACGGCACAGGCACGACGTACGAGACTCCACCCCTTAGAATCGATGCTCAGAATGATAAGAGCTCAACGCGAAATATAGAAATTTGGTGTAAAACATATAATGTTATTAATCAATCTCCATCGGAAAGCTCTAAAAATCATGTCTATAAACTTTGCGACGTCTGGGGAAATCACGCTATACTGAACACGGAAAAACTTCTCGCGACTTGTATTCGAGGTACGGCGCTCCATGGTTTCCAGACCGTTGACCTACACGTATAATATAACCAATACTTTGGGCTTATAATCATAACTAATGAGAATGTCTTTCTTTTTTGTCGAAAGAAAAGTCGCCCAAGATAGAGCCTGGGCAGGAAAACCAAACAACTTGCAGTCCACCACCCGGTCCCCTTACACCAACACCCATTGTGACTGTATATATATATATATATATATATATACGACCATGATCAGGGGCGTATCCAGGATTTCCTAACCCGGGGGGCGCGAATGAATATATCTAAGCGGAGCGCCACCATCGGTTGGCGCGCAGCGTACAAGAAAATTTCTGGTTTTGACACCCCCCAGATCACCGGAAATGGCACATCTCGTGCTTGAAAATGACTAACTAGATGTTCACTTTTGCCTGAGTAAACCAAGTATTTTCCCAATATTTTTTATTCCATCCATAACCTTTTTGAAGATTGCCAGTCACACATCATGTTCGACCTCATCGCATCTCCTGTGGATCATTGCTTTTGTAGGTGATTCTACGTCACGGCCCACAATACCCGTCATCCCCACTTTTCAAGGTTTTAATCCCATTATTCGTTCAGAATTTGAAAATTCACACTTCTCGTGAAATAAATTCACTTCAAAACATACCCATAATGTTGCACAAAATTTCACGCACGCCCCTTCCGAAATCCTCGATCCGTCACTGGCTACCCTGTGTATATAAGGGATCAGCGCTGTAATGATGTCACTGTTCCTCTTTCTCGTCCCGGTGTCTTGGCATTTTTCTTCTGTTCCCTCCTTTTTCTCTTTCTTCTTTTTCTTTTCCCTTCCTTCCTCTCCTTCCTCCTCTTCCCCCCCCCCTCTTTTTCCCTTTTTTCTTCTCTCTTTTTTTCTCTCCTCTTTTCTTTCCCGGGGTGCGCGCGCCCCCAACGCCCCCCCCCTGGATACGCGCCTGATGATATATATACATCAAGTGAATAATTACCCAGGTTACATTCATGTATGTATGTATATTCAGATCCTTCTGCAAGCAGGAACTCGCGAAGAAGCCTCATTGGCTTATCAAAGCCGCATGCTGACCGAAGTCAGTCTCTTGCATTCATATTTAACGTCCATGATTATGAATTATCAATTGTCAACAACTCTGTAACTGGACGACATACATTAATCTTGGAGTGACTCGAACCGGGGACCTTTTGATTGGAAGGCACCGGCACCTTACATAAATAAGCTAGACTTGGATATTCTTCGACAGGAATAGATTTCACAAAGATTTGTTTTTTAATATTGAACTAATAAATAACCCCATGCAGCTGTGAACTGTAGAGGAATGCCAACCAGACGAGACTGTTTTAATCTGTATTTTGTATTAAATCTAACACGTATACATTATTATACTTTAGGGTCGTTTTGTCTGTCTTGTCCACTGATCTGTACAGATCAGTGGTCTTGTCTTACTAGTCCTATACTTTCATTAAAATGATTTTCTAGTGGCTAAATTAATTGCTGAACAAAATTGTTGAAAATGTTCTGAATCAAATTATGAAAACCACATCCTCGTAGCAGTTTCGTATCGCGAAGATATGAATTTAAAGAAAATAGTGATAATTTGTAAATTGCATCTGGCAACAACAGAATGGATGATGTCATCAGGGAACCTCAGCTGAAAATGTCTTTGCCTTTTTTTTTTTTTATAGTTTGTCAATCATTTTGTTCACAAACAAAAAGAATGTTTTCTACACACACCAAAAAATTTTTTTGATGAAATTCTATAAGTACAGCGAACTTTGACAGCTATGCAAACGTGCCAAATATATCAGGTTTTTCAAGGTTAAACCAATAAGAAGATATAATACCCTATACGTAAACTTCCAAAGAGCATTTGCCAAGATGACATCACAAACCCCCCTACTTTGATCCAACTTCCTGGAGTATAGTTGAAGGGTTAGCCAATCAAACGTAGGTTACATATATATCTCGACTGAGTTATTGGCAAGATATTGAGTTTAGCTTTTCAAATAGCATTGTGTTATATTTGGCTCTTCAATGTAAGTTTCAAATTGTCTGTCACAAGAAAATCCCTCTAAGACTTGGTTTTCTTCCAGCGTCACCATAAGTATTCAGTATCATTGAGTGTTACCGAAGGGAGCAATCAGGGAAACTAGAAGAAACATAAAGTTATATAAGGTATATACACGCAAGGAGTAAATTGCCTTCTTATTTTAATAATTTTGTCTACTACCAAAAATTGGGATTATTATATAAAGAGGACCGATGCATTATATATAACTTCAAAGTTCAAAGGAATGGTTTAATGCGGAAATGAATGATCATATGACTACTAAAGAAAAAAAAACATTTGTTTTTTTTGCTGCTGTTTTTGTTTCAGTATTAATTACACGGTTAATAACTCCATGAAAAAACTAACAGCCAAGCAGGCGTTTTGCAACCAAGCATCGATCTCAGTGAATTGAATATTATAAATGACATGGTTAAGACTTGGCCGTGCAGAGAACAACCCATACGATAAGATATACCTTGATATACACCACACCGTGTTTGTGAGTAACATTAAAGAACCAGGCTGCTTGACGAGACACAACAATTCGATGCCGTACAGCAAAACCCGAGCTTAAAAAAAAACACGGTTGCCGCGTTGCCTTTTGACCAGAATAAGTCTACAGCCTGCACTTTGTGAATGTGGTGGGCTGAGTGGTCCATATACTCGTGCACAAGGAATGGTAGTGCAGCTATCACATACTAACGGTAGCCTCACCATCCATGCTTCTCTGGAAACTCATAGAAAGGGAAGCAAGGGCGGCGGAACCGGGGGGCACAGGGGGCACGTGCCCCCCCACTTTTCCTCAGGTTAAAAATGTGCCCTTTTTCTACATAAAAATTGAGGTGTCTCAAGTTAGCAAGAGGCCAGGGAACCAGAATGAACACTCGGGAAGGGCCGTTTCCGGCCATCTGAGGGGTTTGTAAAACCAAAAATTTTCTTGTACGCTCCGCGCCAACCGATGGTGGCGCTCCGCTCAGATAGTCGTGCATACAACTTTGCAAACCCTGGCTACGCCCCTGACTTTTACTGAATTTCTGTCAAACTCAAAGCTATTTCGAATGGAAAAAATTTGTTAAGATATTAACAAGAAAAACAAACTCTAATTCGGAAGATTCCTACATTAGCAACTAGCAAGATTTCACCTCATTTTGTCTCAAAAGAAAACTTGTTCCTTGTACCCCAATTTGCACATTGGAAATTGCAGTGCTAGTATGCATATTTTCCTTGAGGGAGGGGGGGGGGCGTTGATGGAGTGATGTGTATACGCAAATAAGATAATACAATAAGAGTTATAAAGGATACTAAATATAAGGCTGTATCATTCCAATCGAATTTCTGCAAAGTGCCGTTTGATGTCGGTGCCCCCCCCCCCCCAGATTAAAAGTGCTTCCGCCGCCCTTGAAGGGAAGGCTCAATAACATAACCGCGAATATTATCCAAAATCGTTGCATAGATATAGGGATTCAAAGGAGCTATATGTATATGCTGCCAACACCCATACTGAGAAGATTAGAATAGACCAGATCAGATAAGATGGCAAACCTAATCAGACCGCCAAACCGGACCAGACCAGATTAAACCAGACTATAGACAACGTCCACTGACAAAAGTAGATTCAAAGTTGAAAGTAGCTTTAGATGCAGCTATAGCTACTCCCAACGCTAAATGGGTGCGGGCCGTTTGTTTGTTCACTTTTCACATCTTGTTACTGGTAGACCTTATTCGTGTGTAAAATATCAATAAAAGTGGAGAAAGTAAAGGTTGGGTTTTCATGGACATCAGGTTGGGCAGGGGGAAGTTTTCCCTTAGCTATTTGTTCAAGCTCATACCGTCAGAGGCAAAAGTGCCATCCAAAGTCCAAATATCATATACCCCGGGGCCTAATTGGTTGCATGAATTAGCCCAAACATAAAGAAAAATACTATTTAGGAATCAATTGAAGGAGCATCTGAACCTTGAAATTTACCGAAAATGCTTATGAAAATGAGAGGGTTGCATTTCAGTTGAAGGCTTTGTATCATGTGCTACTGTGACGGAGAAAGTCAGTTAAGTTTTGCCTTGTTCAGTGAACTTCAAGGTTTCCGAAGCCTAGTTTTAGTATATTTGTGAAACACTTTCGGGCGCCAGTCGTTGTGGAAGGTTACAGTTGAAGGACATGAAACTTAATTATAATGCTTCGTTATTGTGTAGGCTATGCGCCAACATCAACATTTTATTGCAGTATTACTTCTCCCCCTATGTTGTGTCGTACGGGAGTTTCCCTACATGGAAATTCGTATCGCATTTCGGGCTTTCCGCACTGACACATAGCTGCTTATGCGGTTTACTTGACCTTTGTACTCTTTAACATTACTATGCAAAAACCTATCTATTAAAGGAGTAGTGATAAAATAGGTTGTTCACTTGAAAAAAGAGGGCGTACTATGTAAATGAAATCATTGCAGAAAAATATATCTCCGACAAACTTAGCAAGAAAAGTACCTACTGTATACCGACCATACCTGGACTAACATCCCTAAGTTTTATGGTATGTGTGCTGTTCTGTCGGGCCGCATAGAAGCCAAACAGAGCAAAGTTTGAAACAGACCTGGTGCTGATAGCTACGATTTTACTTCCGAAATTATGAACAACGCATTTTAAACCTATTCTGAGGTAGGCCTATAGACGTGATTTCACTTGCCGAACGTTAACTTAGATCAACTGCAGCTTAGGCCTAAATAAGGTTTGCGAAATCTGTTAAGCTATAGCCTAGGCCTAGCCTAACGGATGTTCAATGAAATAACCAAGGCTAACTTCTAAAGGCCTACTGCTTGGGTAGGTCTAATGTTTGGCCTAGCCTGTAGTGTTAGTGTTATATCTATAACTAAACAGTCTGACACTTGACTTTTTGGGCTATCCCTTAAAAGTAAACTTGCTCATCAATATAGCTAAGAGGGTCCCAAAGTAGGAGGAGGCTAACTATAGAAAACAGGACCACAGGCTACTGACTTAGGAGACCTATCGTAGGATCCGTATGCATGCACGGTTGCCCTGTTGGAATCTATGTTTACTCCAAGACTCTAATTTGAGAACGACCCAACATTGTGAGGTTGTAATTTTCTGTTCATGTAAATATTTAATAGAGTCTCAGTTGAAGCTTAATATTCTGAGGCTGATAATCGGATGTGGAGTGGGTAAAGTCAATTCGGCATCAACGTATCACAGTGGGCCAGCATTCCGAAGTTGTGTGGTTAGTTTAGTTAAGTAGAATAAAATGGATCAGGAGGGACAATCAAGTTCCCATCAAGGACCTCTTCAAGTCCTCGGACTCTTTCTGACATATGTATGGTAGATCTATGCTATCAAATTAGGCCTATAACCACTTTATCTTCTCAGTTTCAATCTACAAAGCCTTCACGAAAATTGCCTTGAGCAGTGAAGCAAGTAAACATCATATATTTTGAGACGCTTTCATGAATTATGTTGCCCATTTACTAGAAATTTTTGTTTACTGGAATTTTACAGTTAACTTCAATGCATTTGCAAAGTTAGGGAGTTTGACATCAGTCTGACATTTACAAGTACAATTCTTTCTATTTCTGATGGAAACTGAGCAAAACATTGATAAAACCATGTAGTTAAAGAATAGAACTAAAACCACAGTGTGACATACAGAGCAAAATCAGTGAGATTTCTGCTGTCGTTATAACCCGTAAGTTCTTGCCAATTTACTGTATACCATTATACCCCAAATTTGTTCACCTGAGCACGTCAATGTCAGAAAACCTATGCTTTGATTGTAGGCGTAAATGTCTCTGCCTGTTGGTCATGTAATACACACAATATGGTTGTGTAGCCTAATTTACTGGCCTGGGAAACATGTTAATTTAAATAATGGATTCCACCATGTGGATAAATAAAAGTAACATGGTATGTAACTTTGCTGTGGTAATAGAACAAATGTTCTTAAATGGTAGCTCATTGATTTTGCTCTGTGTTTTAGGTTTAACCTTCATCTAGGGCCTATGTTACTTCACACATATTTTGATCAGATTTTTGGAAGAAAGAGGTAGATTTACACTTGTAAATGTCTTGAGTTAGCACAGTTAAAGGAAGGAAAACTTGCATACTTCACATTATATTTTATTATATAATTTTGGTTGAAAATAAATTGTAAAAAAAAAAATAAAATCAAGAAAGAAAGAAAGTGCCTTAAATTAATACAAATTGATGTTTTCTTAGCTTGCACTGTACAATACAACTATGGTATACATTTACTGTAAGTTGCTTTTTGTAGTGGCTGTATGGATAAGAAAGTTGCAACCGGACCAGCGGTTGCAATTTGACTTTCAAGAGTAAAGCTACAGTTACAATGTCTATCAGTGCAGCTGCATACATATAACACAGTATCTGAAGTATTGAGTACAAGAACCCTATTGTGTTTGCTAGGCGTCAAAGGTCATTTAGGGTCAACAGAGGTCAAACTGAAAAAAAACTTGTAAATACGATATATCAAGCAGGAAAACATGTCTGGATCATCTGGTAAACATGTAATGCCCAGAATTGAATGCAAGAAGCTGATTTTACATGACCGTGTTAACATGACATCAATTCGTTTGATCTCCTGTTATTAAATTATTAATAAAGACCTGTGGTGAATAAAACAATCCTATTAAAATGGGTGGAGTTTAGAGGTCAAACTGTGAAGGCCTTGTAAACATGATATCTCAGAGGTAAAAATTTGATGATTCATACTGTGATTCATGGTTCACAATTTAATGTTAGCCAATGCCCATTGATCTTAAACATTCTATAACCTAAATATAAACACAGTAACTTCACAATGAAAACATGTCAATTTGCAACAACAGTACTTAAACAATATTACCTATGGGCCAGGAATCACTAAGCCTTTCTGGGTTTTTTAACTGACATATAAATATAAATTCTCAGAGGAAAATAATACATCTTCGAATAGTTGCATTTTTGTTGTGATGAAGTTCTAAATTCAGAGAATGTTGACAGACTTTAAACAAACATCCCAAATGTGTCACAATTCAAGGAACATTCTTGCTTTTTCTCCAAGACAATTACTCAACCCATTACCAGTTGATTATATCACTCGCAAAAATTTAATCTTTTGTGTTGGTCAACAGGAAGACAATGTCAACCCTCCAACTCCCCCCACTGCCCCTTCCCCAAAGGAAAAAAGAAAAAGAAGAAACAAGTCTTAATAATTAATTGTAATCTGTAGTAAGTAAGATTCACATAAAACCATTTTTTTCTTTTCTATTTACAGAATCTTGGGGTCTTTAAAGTTCTTTTTCTAATCTGTCGTATTCAAGCCTCCACCCGCAGATATGAGGTCTGATGGCCTGACGTTGATGGATGTTTCTGTGTCGCCATAGAAGGTTCTTCCTTCAGCCCAGCCCGGATTAACGGTACATTCAGGTAGTCGCAGTGCAAGTGGAATATCAGAATGGAGCCACAAGAACAGGGTCAACCTTTACTAAGGAAAGATGACTTCTCTGAGGAAGTCATCAGCCAGATTCTAAAGAAAGGTTCAAACCAGAAGGAGAAAGACAAAATGCAGAATGAAATCAAAGTGGTGACCCACCTCATCCACGTAATCTGCAAAGGGAGCAGCGAGGCTGAAGCGTCCTCTCTTGGGCCTCCGGTCAAGTCGTGTAAAGTCTGCGGAGATGCGATCGACGGTCATTACGTCGTGCAGAAGCACTCGTTTCTCAAGCCGTCTACAGATCCGTACATGTGTGGCATCTGCGGTGAAGCTTTTGGCCAGGGCTACCTTCTGAAAATCCACTTGGAACTTGAACACGGCTTTGTGGAGAAAGATTCCAATCGGCGTTCCTTACGGATCCGAAACAAAACCCAGGAGGTGAGATCGACAAGACAAGGTGGTGGCATAAGGAAGGAGAGGAAGAAGGGTGAAGAAGAGGCTGGATCCAACTCTGACATCAGTCAGAGAGACATCTCACCCGGAGCAGAACACCGTACGGGTGGAGAGGTGGATAGCGGGAACCAGGACAAGGAAAACGAGTCGCGAGAAAGCGAAAGAAAGCTGCGCACGACTCCCGACAAAACTATCTTGTTGAGGTCAAATAGCAGGGATAATCTGGTGGAGAACGACGACATGGCAGGAGCAATGTCAGATGAAGAGGGGAGGGGAGACAAGAATGTAGAAAAGAGCAACAGTTACAAAAACGGTGACCTCATCGTCATTAATTTATTCACGGAGGGGGGGACCCTGCCCGCCAAGAGGTCACGACGGACGGGTCAACAGAAAGGTGACAAGACCGAAGGTTCGGATAAATACAAGTGTGAGTTTTGCGAATTAGGGTTCCGCAGTCAGCAGAAGAGGGGTGTTCACATCAAAGAGGTGCACCCTAACTGCCCACTCAAATGTCATCAGTGTCAAGCCGAGTTTTCGGAGAGACGACTCTTGAATATTCACGCCAAGAGTCATCGGAGAGTTCGGAGACCGCCGGCAAAACCCAAAGAGGTGAAAAAGCGTGTGCCGCCCGTATGCCAGCTATGCAATAAGACCTTCTTACACCAAAGTGGCCTTCAGATACACACGCAGAACTTCCACCCGGAATTGGTCAAAGGTCAAAAGACATTCTGCTGTGAGAAATGTGGAGCCATGTTTTGGACGCACACAGCCATGGTCGAACACCAGCGTATTCACTTGGACACCAAACCGTTTGTCTGTTCTCACTGCAAGAAAGGCTTCTGTAGACGCAGCGATCTCAAGTCACACGTGAAGGTACACACGGGTGAGAAACCCTACAAGTGCTCTCACTGTGACAAAGCCTTCCGTCAACGGCTGCAGATGGTCAACCACGTACGGACCCATACGGGCGAAAAGCCCTACAAGTGCGAATTCTGTGAAAAGGCCTTTGTAAAGCGCGACCAGTACACCCGCCACAGACGGGTCCATACGAAGGAAAGACCGTACAAATGTAGTCACTGCGAAAAGTTCTTCAAGAGTCGGAGTAACTTGAACGACCACGAACGTGTCCACACGGGAGTGAAACCGTTCAAGTGCAAGCACTGCGATAAAGCCTTTGCTCAGTACACCAACCTCGTACACCACATACGGATCCACACAGGACACAAACCCTACGTCTGTCCGCAATGCCAGAAGCCTTTTCCAAGGAGCAATTCACTGAAAGCCCACATGAAGTCACATCAGAAGAATGCAGAGGTTCCTGGACGTCCGAGTCTGCCGCCACCACCAGCAGGCGCGGAAGTCCAGCCTCGTCCCATGCCGATTCCGATGGAACAACCGTCCCAGTTGCAAGAGCTACAGCCCTTGCACAACTTACCCGTGTACACGACTCTGCAAGCGCAACAGCAAGCGACGACCACTTCCGTGATAGCGAACGCCAGCGAGATTCTGGCATCCATGCAGGTTTCGATCGTGCCTGGTTTGGAAGATGTCTCCTCTGTGTCGCAGCATGACATAGGCGGAAGGTACTGTCAGCCGGTAGAGAGCCTCGTGGCACAGGCGTCCGTGACCAATATGATCGCAGGAGGACCCGTGACGCCGGTGGCGTCGTTCATACCTAACGGCACCATCAATGGGTTCGGTGTCGTGGAGAACGAAGCGGCCGCTGCGTGTGAATCGATCGTGGTGCTCGCTAACATGAATGATTACCAACCGATGCATGTCACGCAGAACATGGGTGCGTTTCAGTGAACATACTAACTGTGGAACGGCACTGGTTCCCCCTCTAGCCTTTCCCATTTGGAAACTAATTGCATTACATTGAAGGAGCACCACGTAGATGATGAAGTGTCCTCAATAATGACAGATGTTCAGATAGTGGGAGCAAATATGGCATAAAAACTGGAAAATGGGTAAGAAGACTTCAGATGTTTCTGAGAATCAAATGGGGGATGAGAGGGGCAGGAAGTTGTCGATAGGAAACTCCAGGGTCAGTAGATGTGAGCTTTAAAGGTGATCAAAATACTAACAAAGTTAATTAATTATTTAATTAATGTTCATTTCTACAGCTCCTGTCAAAGCATTCTTTTCCTAAAGTATTAATTGTCTATTTTAACACCTTTTTTTTTGGTCCAAGATTATTGAGGGTTAGAAGCACCAGGAAAGCAATTTCAAACAGCCTTAGCAACCTATGAAAAATTCTTAGTTGGGAGGGGGGGGGGGGGGGGTCAGTGTAGAAGTCCTGTAAAGGCAAACACAGCATGCGGTTCTGTTCATTGGGGGCTTTGTTAATCAGGTTGAAATTATCAGCTAATAATGGGTTGGTAGCCTGGGTTTTTTTGATAATTTATGAAGATTACTCAAAGCATAGCAGACCTGTTGAGGTCCCTGGATCTTTGTGTAAGAATTCAGTGAATAGCTGAGATTGTGTCTAGTAAACCTATTACAGTACACACATTCTTACAGATAATGCATAAAATTTACCTTTGGTTAAAAGGGAGTATTCATGACTTTTATTTATTTTAATTACAGTATTTTAATTACAATATTTTAATTACAATATACATACATGTATATTCTTGGAATTGTCAAAAAAACGATTTTTAAACAAAATCAAGCATGTGCAGCAATTGAGTACACTTACTCCTTACACTCTGATATTTATACCTGAATAGATCATTTTTATCTTATTATTGTGATTTGAGTAAGAATGGGTAGATGAGGGGATATTTTGATTTGACATGAAATCAGAGGGATGGGGAGAGTGGGTGATAAATGATAGGTGTTTTAGTTTTAATGGGTGGAGGTTAATTTTTTCTCAATTGATAATGCTGAGTAACTCTTTATCACAAACTTGTCTGCTGATTGCACCATGCATAGTTTCATATTTTAATAATACAAACCACCTTGAATACATGTGTACATTATAATGTGTTTGTTCTGTTTTGTTTTATCACAATAACATAATCATTAAACCATTCTTTAAAGCTGAGTTATGCATTGAAGTTGCAAACACTCTTCCATAAGGCATAGTACCCGAAGGCATATTTTACTTTCACGTTAGTTTCTAGTTCACCAAAGTCACATCAGATACAGTGAAATTAGACAAAACTTTTAGATCTGTAAATTCAATGTATGGAACACAGCTTTTTTTTTTTGGTATATTGCACTAAAAGGGTGTGTAACTTGATAATGAAGACCACCCAATGGTTTGTAGTGTAGTTGGTTTTGATGGACGGGTATCCAGTCCTCGGCCCACTGGGTCAATGAAACACAATTTGCAGAACAGTGGAAAATGCACTGGTATCCAAAGATAACATATGTGAGTATGACATTGCTGTAAGGTTTGAAACTTTGTACTGTAGCAACATTCACTGGTATCCAATGATAACTGTGTACTTTATATGACATGGCTTGGTCAGTGATACACCGTTTGTAGCCTAATGCAAAATGGGCTGCAAAGTTTTAAGCTCAATGTAAAATACACTGGTATCCAATGATAATGGTAGATATTAAGTGAATATGACACGGCCTGGTCATTGATACACAGTTTGTAGCCTAATGCAAAATGCAACTTGAACAGGCAAAAAATATACCAGCAGTAGTACAAGATGGAATTAAAGTACACATTAAATTTGTGCAATAGGTTTATATTGTTGACACTTCGTTGCTAAGGAGATACAATCCATCGTGTCCTTACAGGCATAATTTCAACTAGCCACTATTTTTTCTATTGATTGACAAAAAAAAAAATCCTCAGCAATGTAATTTACAATATTAGCATTTTAAAGAATAAAAGACAATGTAAAAGTTGTCAGATTTGGTAGTATGTATTTTGGTGACAGTTTTGGAATATCTTTTTATTAATTTATTTTTACAGAATTCATATTAATTTCGTGACTATCTTGCATGGAGACACAAACCCCTACCATCATCATTGATCTATGTGATAGGATTTGTCATGAATGACAGATTTGAAGAATCTCATTCCATTTGGGAGATATAACATATTTAATGTTACTTCACATACAAGGCCAAAGACTTGATTACGTCTAACATTGACATCATTGAGCCCACATGTGCTTCATAATTTTTTTTTTAAATAAATATTCTTCTTTATTTATTACAATGTTTATTTTCTGTAATGCACGTGGGTTCTGCAAATACTGAAGCTAAAAAATTGGAGTTTCTTAAAGGCATTGAAGACTCGCCCAAAACCGCGCTCTGAAAAAGTTAACTTTTCTTGTTTTAAGTTTTTTTCTTGTCGCTACAAAATGCAGACAGTATTGAAGCTGTACCTTGTTATCTTCTATCTAGACCTGAGATGTCCATCGCTGCTACAATATGTGCACTGTGTTGTATTGACCGTAGCTGTATGTATTGACTGTACACTAGTGTCTAATTACCGACGGTCGCAAACTGTGTGTGTATTGTCTGGGAACAATGGTGGTGTCTAACACTTCTGTTACACCTCATTTCAAACTAGGTCAGATTACCGGCATGAGACGTTTCTTTGTGAGCGAGTTTTCACACCCTTTATTAAATATGACCTAATTATGGCATAGGTTTCAGTGTCAACACTCACAACATTTTATGTCCCTTCTGATTAATTGTAGCTTTTCATTCAGCCTCTGAAGAAGATCCTGCTAGGATCGAAACATCAGGCCGACTTACTTTTACACATTCTCTTACACAGGCTCTTCAGTGGATAAGCAGTTTGCTAACAGTTTTGTTTTATTTTGATTTAACATTTTATGTTTAAAATAATGAAGGAAACCAAAGGTAGAAAACAAAAGGTTTCAGGACAAGGACCTATAATGACACAAAGATACATCACAGATTAACAAAACGACAGATCCCAGACGTGAATCTTAACTAGAATATCTCCCAAATGGAGCATGAGTTTTGTATTAAGCTGTGTGAGAGTGTGGGGGGGGGGGAGGGTGGGGTTAGCAGGGGGTAGGAGCCAGGGGGCATGTGCCCCCCACTTTTTTCCAAAATAGCAAATGTGCCATACTGGCAAATAAAATGTGCCCCTTTGATGAAGAACTGTCTTTTGGATATCTTAAGCCTTTGTTATTTTTAATATTTTAAGCCTTTGTTATTTTTAATATTTTTTTTTACTAATTTATTTTTAGTCTGTAATATGCTATTTTTAAATTGGCATAACATATCTTTTTGTAGCATGGTTAACAATAAACAATCTCAATAAATAGTATTGATAGCATGCTAACACATCATATATATTTAAGTGATATGGCCGGTGTGTGTCCGTTTATAGCATAACGAGTGGTGGTTGTGGAATGAGAAAGTGGCCCTCTGATGTTAATTGTGCCGCTCCACTTTTTGGAAGCTTCCTTCCCCCCTGGCGGTTAGTCATACTAGCTTTAAAGATAAAGGTGGTGTTTTGTGTCTCCTATAGGGTTTTTGTGAATCTGAGTTCAATAAGCAGTCATGAGGTTTGGTACCATGATGCGATACTTGTTTATTGCTATTGAAATTCGCTGTAATACTGATATATGTTAAGAATCCAGTCAAATTCAATATATCATTGCTTCTTAATATTCAGTTGTTGGTGAAAACCTAAGCATGTGAATGTCCTGATTTGGTTAATTGAAATCTCTAATATCTTTTAGTAATATTAGGCAGAACTGGTAAAACTGTTGACTCAACCCCATTTCTCTTTTGGTACGAAAATATATCGTCCCTCTGGCAACTTAAATTGTCCCTGTTTCTTTCTTTTAAAGGCGTTGAAGACTCGCCCCAAACGTGCCTTCCCATTTTTTTCCAAAACAGCAAATATGCCCGACTGGAAAAGAAATGTGCCCCTTTGATGAAGAACTGTCTTTTGGATATCTTAAGCATTTGTTAATTTTAATATTTTATTTAATTATTCACGTGCA
>KN891054.1:22713-53035 GCA_000934455.1 Apostichopus parvimensis
GATGATCCGCAGCGCAGGCAATTGCAGACTTTACTAGCCCGGCCTACTGAACACATGCGCTTGCCCTGCCTGACGTACGTACGTACGTAGGCCTACGCAGTAAATTTATATGAGATCCAGGACTGTGTACAACTTCCATGGTACCATCTACAGCCGGGTGAATAGCGATCGGGGCTTAGAGGCCCGGCGGCCGGGTCAATAGCCACTACCAACTCACTGATTTAAAGCAGTTGAACTTAATGTTTAAAAAATGTAACTAGTTAACATCAATTTTAGCCCCAAGAACAATTATTTTAACTATATATTTAAAAGAAACATGATGAAATGTGAGAAAGAAATTCTCTCTTCATTTAGCCATCACATCCATTTCCTATGTATCTGTACACTGTACATGAACTGAACAACATTCCATTAACTGTTATTTGAACTATTGTAGATTTTATAATGTACTTATTATCATGAACTGAATCAGGAAATAATTAAAATAAGCCTAATGCTGCATGCACTAGTTTTTAGTTTGTGATGTTTTAATGGTAAACAATGTGACAATTTCTTGGAAAACAGACATATTCTACACTGTTAGTTCAAAACACTAAGCCTCATAGCAATATCTTGTCCCTAACTCATAGTACAGTATGTTTGATTGAATGTATTAATTTTTTAAGTATTTTGAAATTTTGATTGTCTACTATGCTCCATTTGTTTCCTGGAGTGGATCATAGTACAGTACAACAGGTGGTCTGTGATGTCATAACAACAAATTTCTTTCTAATGCTTTACATTTAAACTATTAATATAATCATCCTGACCTTGCTTTATCCTGACATATTTGGAAAGGTAGATTAGCTCTCAATATTTCTCTTTATTTGGAATTTAATCAAAATGAGACATATTAAACAGAAACAAAACCATAACTTTTGTCTTACATGAAATATGACAATTTTTCCCAATTCTGTCCAACCACATTATAAGGGCGCTACATTAATGTTTGATTGCTTGTGTTGCCATGACAATGCAAGTTGTCACTAAATTTAATAATAATAATAATAATAATAGCCTCTGAAGAAGATCCTGCTAGGATCAATACATCAGGCCAACTAACTTTTACACATTGTCTTACATTGGCTCTTTACTGGATAAGCAGTTTGCCAGCAGTTTTGTTTATTTTAATAATAATAATAAACAGCAGTTAATTTTACAACGCTTAAGCAACCACAAATGTGGGAGAAACCTGCAAGGGCTTATGGATTACAACTTACATGTCGGGTGGCTTCCAGTTCCACATTTTTTACTCAAATTTGGAATCTTTTCAATTTAGAAAGTCATTTCAGATGGGAAAACTGTAGAATGCTCTTGGATGAAAAACCAACCTAACATTGACCCGGCCGGGTAGTGAATCCATGACCTCCCGATTGCTAAGCCTCATTCCTTCAAGTGAAATTTAAATTTTGTTTACAAACTGGTTCATACCCTTGGTTAGTAGTATTTATAACCATGAGAAAAATGTTCTTCAGAAACAATGTTTACATTGTGGTGATGATAAATTTTGGCTTTGGCCCATTACAGAAGAGTCGTTCAATTTTACGAGTGATAACTGATTTGGTAGTCACAGCTCCCTAGGGTTAGGCCTACATTAATGGCACACAATTGATTTCCCTTTTTTCATGTATTCTGATATTAACTAAACCTCTTCCTCAAACGTCATCCTTTAAGAAAAGTAATGCACAACATGAACATTATAAATAAAGTGTTTTTCTTTTTTTTTGGGGGGGGGGGGTGAATAGTATTTATAACTTACTGGAGTCAATGTCAAAAGTGCTTGCATACAAGACACCAAAGCAAGTATGAAAACAACAGAGACACTGGTCTTAGTTTCTTACTAGTTACAATGATACAATGTTATTTTATTGTTACCTTTCACAGTTCCCTGATGGATCAACAGATTGAGAATTTAATCAAGGCTTTACAAGATGAACAGGAAAATTCAGGCAATGATCATTGCGGCCCACCAGATCCCTCGGATGGTATTCCTTCAAATCCTGTAATCGGTGACAAAAGCTATCTGTCCAACGTTTTACAGGAAATCTATCACACCAGCAGTTTCTTACAGAGACCAGATTCCAAGGCTGAAGGGTCGATAGGTTACAACATAACGAGACATTCTGTGTTGAGCGTTATTCAGAATCCTTACATGTGTGCTATGTGTGGAGTCGTATTTGCTTTCTCTGGGAATCTCACTAAACACATAAGAACTACACACATTGCATTGGAAGATCCAACAGTACAAGTGAAAAAAGTAGAACCAACTTCGACTGACGAAAATATCGGGACACCAAAGAAGAGAGGTAGACCTCGAAAGACAAACTCGAAGAAAAGCGGCGGAAACAAAGAAAACGAAGACCAGGTTGCGATAGAGGTCAAACGGACAGGTGAAGTTTCAGAAGAAACGGGTAGTCGGCCACGACGAGAGAGGAAGGTTCCAAAGAGGTATCAGGATGATGGAGGCGAAGAATCAGTGATTGACGAAGACAAGACGACCACACGACGAGATGGAGATGATTCGGACAAATCTGAAGGAATGGAAGGTCATCATGCAGATCTGAGCGGGGATGAAGTTGAGAAACCTGTCAAGAGGAAGAAGAAAAAGAAATCCCTTCCAGTCGAGATTGAAAACGCAGATGTCGCCGACGAGGCGATCGGCTTAACCTCAGAGATTTACAAACCTTTTCCTTGTGAATTTTGCGCTGAAATTTTTAGAAGTTTCAAACAACGTTCTCACCATCGTCTTCAAGCGCACGAAAATGAAATCTTGAAATGCAAAGAATGTGAGAAGCTGTTTCCGTTGAACAAGTTCTGGCTATATCAGAGACATTGCCAAACCCACGAGAAGGCCAAGAAAGTCAAGGCCCGTCGCAGGCCAGAGACGGAACTGGTCTGCAACATCTGCGGGACATCGGTGACTACAGCTGCCTGTCTGTCCATCCATATACAGCATCTCCATCCCGAGGCTGTTCACATCGAGAAGCCTTTCCGCTGTGCAGAATGCGGGAAAGTGTTTCGAACAAAGTACCTGTTGAAATCTCACGCTGGGTTGGTGCACACGGACGAAAAGCCGTTTTCGTGCAGCGTGTGCGAGAAGGGGTTCAAGACCAAACGGTATCTGGAGATGCATTTCAGAGTTCATACGGGAGAGAAACCATTCCGATGCCGGTTTTGCGATAAGTGTTTCCGGACCAATGCAGGCAGGAGAAAACACGAACGGATTCACACGAAAGAACGACCCTACAAGTGTCGTTATTGCGACAAGGATTATTACACGAAGATCTCTATGTTAGAACACACGACTTCAGCTCACACGCAGGATCGACCTCTGATGTGTGAAATCTGCGGCAAGACGTTCGTCCATCGGGCCAGTCTAAGACAGCACAAGTTTCTACATACCGGCCAAAAGCCATTCGTCTGCCAGTTTTGTAACCGCGCCTTTTCCCAAAAAGTTAATCTGCAAGACCACGTTCGGAGTCTCCACACCCATGAGAAGCCCTACAAGTGCCACCTGTGCGAGATGGCTTTCTCCAGATCTACTGGCAGAAATGAACACATGAAAAAGAAGCACAAATCTGACCCCCACGTGAGACAGTACTCGTTAGCTAACTTCCACACGTATCCAGTAGACGAGGTAGAGATATCTGGCCTTGAAATTGAATTCTGAGTCTTTCATGTCATTGCTAGAAGCATGACCAAATCATGATCTGAAGTTCATCAGGATGTGTAAGCTAACTTAAATGTAATCATAAATTTATGTCCGAATCGTACACTAATGGCATTTATCGGAATAATTACAGTTACAAGCACTTGAAGCACAAGAACTTGCAAACATAGAACAGTTAGAGACACCTGGCCTTGATATTATGTTCTGAGCGTTTTGTTTCGTACTATGAAGCAATGTCAGAAGTATGCACAAATTAAGATCTGACAATTATCAGGATATGTTAGCTAACTTCCAAATATAAAAAGCAGACGAGGAGGGAACATATGGCCTTGAAAGTGACTGAACAGCAAACCTACGTCATGAATATGTATACTAACTTCCCTATATCCAAACATGCTGTTATAGCTAACCTTGAGTTAGATTTTCACTGTATTCTTTCATTGTCAGAAATGTGCCAAATGAAGATCTAGATTTCTTCACGATATATCAGTGTAACTATCACATATATCTATACTGTCAGTAGTAGAAGAGTTTGAAATATATCTGGCATGCTAAGGCAATCTGGGATTGGGGGAAGGGGGTGGGGGAACTACAGGGCATGGCATTTGGGGGAACTAGGGGTTATGGCATTTAGGGGAACTATGGGGCATGGTATTTGGGGGTAAAAATGGGGGTAAAAATGTAACACGGATATGAGGGAGGGGTCTAATGGGAGGGGTTTCCTCTCCCCTTTGGAAATTTGTTTACAAGGAAAGTGATTAGATGCAAAGTGGTGTTATCATTTGACAACTTTTCACATTAATGCATTGTGTTGGAAGCAACTACTAATACAAACAATTAGTCTACTTCTATGTATTTTGGATAAGTAGCAGACCTGTAGCACCGCCAACGCTAGCATGGAAATTGTTTTCCTGACCGATTCTTTCATATCATGAAATTTGGTAAAGATATGTTAGCGTACCTTCAGATATTCCGTGTAGAAGATGTACCACCAGTGGCGTGCCTAAGGGGGTGGCACCCACCTCCGATCGTCAGTCAGAAGGGGGAAGGGTTTAGATGGGACTTGGGAAAAGGGTTCAGTCATGATTTTTGCATTTGCCAAGTAACAATAGGACCACTACTATGGGTGTACCCTCCCTCCCCCTTTTCACCCTTACGCAAAGTATTTATTACCGAAAACTTTTGCGGCTATTTCTATATACCTTATGTGTAGTTACTCTGAATATACCTCAATGCACCATTTGACGTCTTAATTTTGAGTTTGTTTTTCCGGAGTGGACCCACAGACCACCATATACAGGATAAGGCTTTAACGACCCCAGGGCAACACATTAATTAATAGGTCTCATCGTTTTTGTGCCACCTTCCCCACTGCGTAAAGTTATACAGGGTATTGATAAGAATCAAAGGTTAACTCGCTGTGAACAAGTAATACACGCAGAAGAAGTATTGCTCCGAATATGACAGGGCCCTTATTTGCTCCAATTGATTGATTGATTGAATGTACTACTCTGAAAGAAGATCTGACTATTTGCCTTAACACTTTAAAATCAGCTGCTTCTTCCCCCACCCCCAGCTTCCACAGCCAGCCCTCCAATCAGCCCCCACGCCACCCAGCCCACACCATCTTGCTCCCCATCCAGTTCCTCATCCAGCCCACCCCCCCCCCCCCCCCCCCCCCCCCCCCCCCCCCCCCCCCCCCCCCCCCACCCCCCCCCCCCCCCCCCCCCAACATCCTGCTCTCCATCCAGCCTGCTCACCATCCAGAGGGAGTCGGAGAAGGGCGGTACGGATGGAGAAATAGCCAGAGGTGTAAAAGTTATGTAAGTGGAATTATGTGGGGCGTAGAACATATTAAATAAAATTGTGAGCTGACAGTGTTTGACAAAGCTGTATTTTATCACATAGAAACTTCTCTGTTAAATTTGTCATTTTTCAGACTCGCTTATCATTGGAAATATCACAACGGATAAAAGTGGACATTACTTAGAGAAGTAATGCTTATCTATCTAATATGTTCGACAAAATTTAGCATTGTCCTCCATTGAAATGTTTGGCTTTGAGATCACATGTTCTTGCCTGTACCTTTTTTTAATGTGTGTGTGTGTATACGTGTGTAATACTTGGTAGAATTGTCGATCTTATCTGTAAATATGCTCGTGAACTATTGTAATCATGCTCGCATTTTTTAGAAAACATGGTTTAAATTTTGAGAATTAAGAAATTTGGAAAGTCTTCTTCAATTCCATAAATAGTTGTTTGACAAAGTAGTAGATCTCAAACTCGTAATTCAGGAATTTGTCATTCTCCATCAACATCTCTATGGTTTCGGTGGAGGGCGTCGTTCTGTTTACAGTTCTATACATATCTCGTCGCTCTGAAAATGAAAGAAAACAAAAAGAGTTTGGATGAAGCTCTCTGTACGAGGGAATGTAAAATGCTGCGCACTTCATGGCCAGTGGAAACATTTTACGGATCTGATGACTAGAACAACAATACAGCAACAGCGCCACTTCATGTAGGCTTTATTTATAAAGATATGTTTGGTTACCGTAAATGAAAAATGTTTCCATCGAACTACCAGTGAGTCGGGTCCAAACTTTTGAACAAAGTATCATATTTATCCTTTTTTTTAAAATATCGCAAAAGTTTTTTTTTGTTCCCATCTCAATGTATTCCATCTGAATATTCAATATTTAAATGAGTACGGTGCCATTATGACGTCAGTCCAGTGTCTGGTATGTACGTTTTTTAATTTTTTTTTTGTTGCTACACGATATGATTCCAAATGCACCTTATTATATAAAAGACATACATTGAAGGGTATACCCCTAAGGAAATAGCAATTAAATCATCAAAAGAATGCGTTTTCTTAAAATATCTCTGAGAAACAAGAACATTTCCTATGAATGTTTATGAATGTTTATAACGAGGCAAGAAATGCATATTTTCACATGATTTTGAGGAATATTCAATGTCGTTTTATATGCATACGAGAACATCCCACTACATTAATTACCTGTCATTGTTTTGTTAAACGCCGACGGCAAACCGTTCATCACTTGTGGGAGAAGTTTCTCAAATATCGCGACACTTGCATTATATTCTTCCAAAACTCCTATGAATATAAAGTGATTGAGGATGTTACTTTTAGCAAGAGCAACAGCTCTTTCGGGATCATCTCTGAAAGTAGGAGAAAATTACAGATATTAAGCGGAAATTCCTTGCGTGTACTTGTACTGTTAGACCTATTGAAGAACAAAACTTAGTTGAAAAGGTTTGAGCCAGAATTCTTAGCTCCAAGCCCCCAGAGTAGCCCTTATTATATGAAACCATTCTGTCTAGATACTATTACGTTGATTGTCTTTTCTAATCTTGTTTTGTGTTTATATTGGTTTCATTGTTAAAGATATGATAGATTTTGAGTGATAAAAACTACTCTGAACCATGTTTCATATAATTTAGTCTTAATTTGTCTATTACATAGTTATAAACAACAGAAAACTGTCATGGAAAAATTTGTTACAGTTTTGTAAGCAGTAAAGAATTTTTCTTTACTCCAGATATAATGTCCTCTTTTCAAATTCTATTTTACTTTTGCTATTAGTGACAAGGGCTAAGAAGGTTGAATTTCTTTACTATACACACACACCGCTAAAACACAATTATACCTGTCCTATATCGTGTCACACATGATGCTTTTTACGATGAGACAATTTTCCTAAATGCTAATACCACTATATACTGTCCTCCGATATGATGCTACTAAGCACTCGTACTGACAGTATAAACAGGTCCGAATCTTTTATCTGACAGACACAGGATCTTCATACTGTTTGTACTGTCAGTACGAGTGGTCTGAAGCAGGACATGGAAATGCAGTACAGCAAATATTGTCCCAACATGGACAATGAATAGTGAAAATGCGTACACGGTCTATTGTGTGTGTAAATCGAAATTAGTGCCGCTTGCGAGTGATTTAAATGGTATATTTAAAAGTATCTGTAAGACACTGCAGTGTTACCAAATGTAGTAACAGTAACAACTGAATTAAGATGGCGTAGGGACATTTCTCAATATCGCAAGTTAATCAGTTTTCTTAACAGCGATAGAATTAAGGGTTGCTAACGAAACATTAACTAATTACCGAACTGTTTCGTCACCGGTAAAGAACCAAAGCAAATTCTGCCTCTGAGGATATCCATCTTTGTTAGAAAGTTCTTCCAGAGAATCAAATTTCTATACGAAAGTGAAAAAACTAAGCATAACGTATGGGGTGTTATAGACCGCATTTATCTATCAATACATACATTTAAGGATGACATTAATTAAGCGAAAAATTAACTTTGATGTTATAATCTTAAAGTCCGGGCCGTGCCAGTTAGGGGAAAATCTACGTTAAACTGTAATTATGTACTGTCATGTTCATAATGTACTCAACAACAATAAATGAGTTCAAAAGGAGGTCACAGTGACGTTTTCGTCCCCGGGGTCGTCGGCAGAAAGCCAATCTTTGAAACCCGTTGCACTGCCTCTTATTACTGTTATCTTATAATATTTACCTTGCCTTGCCATCTCTTATCAAATTCTCTATTACGTAACCCTCCTGCGTCTCCGTACAGGTTGAAGTAGTAGAGAGAAATAAGGCGTTCCAAGGGATTTCGAATCATGCTTATGTGAAGAACGTCATCTCTAAAAATAGGAGAGAAAAAAAAACCATTCATAAAATATAATTTCGTCCTAAAAAGTATATTCCTTTGTAGGTTAGTTTACCGAAATGCATATTATGCACTACTAAAACTAACCGTTGAAAAAAAAACAATCTTTTCATTTAGAAACAAAGCCACGTTGTGACTAATTGAAACCACTTCCCGTACTAGACAGCGCATGCGCCCTGTTTTAACGATCTCGCCGCATTTCTATAGAATGTACTGTGACTATGCACAGAGAGGTTAATACAACAGTGGTGTTCCTAAACGGACTATCTAATGAAGCAACATGAAGTAGCATTTCAATGGCATGAACATTCGGGAAGACATGCATATAGCTCACACATTTAGTATAACCTTGTAAACTTGGTGTTTCTGGGGTTATTTGGCGCCTCGTACGAAACCAGCTCCTTTTGGGGCCAAGGATAAAGCACTTTAAACCTCTTAGCCTGCCGGCGACTCGACTTTGAGTGGTGCACCGGTTTCGAGCCAGTTAGCCAGTAGGGCCATGGGCCCCATGTCATACGATTATGAATACCATGAAGTAGATGGATTTACTTCAAACCTTTCAAAAATACTGACACGTGTATTTTAAGGTAATAATTTGCAGCTTTGTGAACATTTTAGTATTTTATATCCGCTTTCACATCACTATGTTAGTCCATCTAATATGAATGCTTGTGATAAATGAGGTAAATTTTGAAGACGAAATATTGCTCCGTAAAATATCCAATGATAGGAATAGCTATTCGATATCAAGGCAGCAGAATATCACGAACCTGGCGTATATGTTGAATGGTAAATGACCGGACACAAATCCAGGGGTCTTCATTGATTGGACACGTCTGAGCAAAAATGATGCATTGTATGGTGTAGGGATCTAGTTAAGTTGATTAAGAAAGAAACAAAAAATATTAAAAAAGAATATAAATGTAGGCGAAGTAACACAAAGCGGGGTTGAAAGGAAATTCCCTTAACAGGGAGGTCAAAGAAGTGAACCTCGCATCCAAATATCTGATCTGTTCTACTACGAAGATAATTATGATTTTCTAAAACTATTATGGGATAGATCATGAGTGAATCTATTTGTATCTGATGAAAGAGAAACCAATGCTATGTACCCTGGTGCAATTTGCATTAAATCCCTATAAGCTACATGCGTTTCGGAGGTAAAACATTTGAACTTGTATATGTTTGTACCGAAGGCGAACTTGAAGCAAACAAGAATGTGTTGGATATGTATAAATGCTTATTATTTGTCTTCACAAGATGAGTGCATCAACTCCATTGCTTCTTGACTTCCCATTCCATTAGTGTCAAGTTGGATCTCTACTCAAAATCAAACTTGGTCAAAACAAAAAGACAAAAACAAAACAAAACATCAATTGTTGCATATAACAGCATAACACACGTCGGTGTCAACTTTCACTTGTGATATTAACTGGGGATAATTTCAGCTCCCAATACTTCAAAAACAGTACGAAGGATATGAAAAACAAAGCATCACGCATATTTTTTCTTGAAGCCGGGAGGGTTCCTACAATATAGGCAATGAAATATTCGAGCTTTTTCGCGTTTTGCACGATAACAGTTACATCTTGATTATTTTCAACATCCGAGTAATATTCAATGAATTATTACATGAATAGTATAGTTTAATACATTTTTATTTATATATAGTTGAATATATGTACTTCCCAATTACACTTACCGATAAGACACGTGTCACATCCACATGCACCTCACGTGGCGTGTACAAGCTATAGAGGCTGGATAGTAGTGACCTACTCCCGCACTTAGAAACGGCGTTATAGATGACAACATATTTCTGTATAAAGACAAAGCAACATTCAATTTGAGAGAAGGATAACAACATACTTGAATTGTTAAGGTAAGGGTATGTGTGTGTTGGGGGGGGGGGGGGGGGGGGGGGATCAAGTAATAGATGAGACGGAGGGTAGACCCCAATGGAGTGGGGTTGGGATGGGATCCCAAGAACATTGTCAAGCATCCCGAGAATAGTCGACAGTCAGAAAATTAACTTCATTTCCAGTCAAAAGTTATTGACTTCCAAAGATATGTTCATTAAGTGTTGCGTATACACTGTTTGATACCCCCACCTCCCATCCCCACCCCTACCCACCCCACTCCCCTCCCCCAATAAAATGAACAGTTGGGTAAAATGGCGACAAAGACTAAAATTAAGACCAAATTGTTTTAATGATTATCTTGGTTGCTCTGCTATTTACGAATGTTTTTTAAAATCATCCATTTTATAGCTTTAAGTTAATGGAATTTCCCTAATATAGAGTCATTCCTAAATATTGACATTTCAATTTCGCAGAAAACAACAATGCTCCCGAGGTTACGATTGAAAGTAACAACGCTTCACAACAAGTGAAAGTTCTTCAACTTTGCAACAAAATTGAGAGAGGGGCGGGGGGGGGGGGACTGAATCACGCCTCTGATGTTCCCCAGACCGCATTCCCCATGCCCACCCACCCGCTTAACTGGTATTGAAAGTGACGATGGGTTTCCCTTCATTACGTCAAGATGTAAGAAACCATATCTTAAGAGTTATAAAACACATTCAGTAAATCAGAAAACTTCATATGTCGTAGATATAGGAGATCGCGTACAAAATATAGCCGCATTTGTTTAAATATGATTATCTCGTTTATAACTTCCCAAAGACGTTTAGTAGAAAAGAAAAGAAAAACCCGTTACCCCACTTATACATTTATAAGCCATGATACAAGCCTATATCCATATTGTAGATATCTCGATGATGTTTGCAGCTTATCTACTGATAGAGAGGTCTACAACTCTGTATAATAAATGATTAATAACGCCCTCTTTCATCCCGTGAGCATTCAAAGTATAGGAATCAATGGGACTGAACTTTGAGTTGCTAACGACATATTTATGTACAAATGGTTATCGCTATCACTTTAGCCGATCGGAAGAAGATTTGGACTTGATGAGGAAAATGTTACTTTCCACCGAAGTGGAGAGAAGGAGGTGGATGAGGGTTGGGATGGGGTGGGGTGGGGATGGGGGTGGGGATTATTACCATTCCAGTCTTCGGTATTCCGTACATTCGCGTCTTGTTCTTATCCCTCGATTCATCTCCTGTGCGAAATAACAAAAGAAACAAGAAAGACAAAGAACAAGAAATAGATAAAGAACATAATTTGAGTATTTAACTATAATATAGGCCTCCTGCTAGAAATGCATACATTGCTGATACTACTCTATGGTATACGGTGATTTTACAAATTTGTATGACCAGGTGCAGTGCGTCGGGAGATGGAGAGAAATATGAATCAGGTATACTGATCCTGGAGTATATAGGGGGCCTTTAGAATCCGTACCATATGAATGGGAAAGCTTACTACGGGCTAGAAATTAGGGTTAGGAAGCAGGGAATAGGGTTAGGGGTTAGGAAGAAGGGTTAGGAAGTAGGGAATAGGGGTTAGGAATTAGGGTTTGGAAGTAGGGAATAGGGTTAGGGGTTAGGAATGGTACGGACTCTAAATTAGTACCTATAGGGGTGTACATGGGTACATCCCACTCTCCAGGCTCACGCAAAATGGTTTAATGTTAGTGATTAGCAAAACCTTTCGTCAGTGTAGACATAGACCTACATATAAATACGCTGCAGAATGCACCGATTACGTCTAAAATATTAATACTTTCTGGTGATGTCCACAGACCCCCTACATAGTCGGCTTCTACGACCCCATGGCCAGCCATCCTTTTTAAAAGGTAAAAATTTAACTTAGATTTATAAAATTGTGAATACCTGATGGAAGAGAAACTGATCGACGCTTCGAGACTCTTGTGAAGTCAGCATAATTCCATGATATTCTATCAAAGTTCGCTTGTTCCAAATCGTTGTAAGAAATGAAAAATGACAAAATCGAGAGGAAGAGCAGAAACTGTGCGATAGTTTCTAATGTTTTTGTAGAGGCCATGTATGTAGTAGTTTGTCAATATGTACGGCAGAACTCTCATTGCCGTCTGTACAATCCTGATACGGTACGCTTTACAATGTTACAGCGTACTATGTAGAATGGAAGAATTTACTCTTTGTCAGCCTAATTTATGCATGCTTTAAATACACCGAATCCATGCATTGTATTCAAGAGAATAATGAAGTCACAACATTTCAAAATTGTTCAGACGAAGTTAGAAGAGCCATTTAACTTGCTATTTGGTGATGAAATTATTTAGTTATACCCAGATGTGTCGAGAAGATGCGAATGAGGGGAATGAGGGGGTGGGGGGGGGTGGGTTAAGGGTATTAAGCCCTATGCCCGGCATCAATCTGACGCTCGCGAAACACGTGTGTGAGAGGGGCTCTGGAAAATAATGCGATGAAGAAGTTCCTTGTTTTTAATACATTGATAAACACACGGGATATCAACTATATGTGTTGCATTGGCATCACCACATGCTCGCCGTTGGCCGCACTCTCGTCAATCTTTTCGAACGGTGGATTCATCAGAACATGACCACATGCCAGTTCATTTATATGATATAAGTTGTACAACTCCTGTTGTGAGATCTGGAACTATCTTTAATTCAAGATCCAAATGATAGACTGAAAGAAAGAGGAAGAAACTAGAAAGAAAATACAGACATTTTCTATCAAATTACACCCATTACCTGTAAGATCTGCTTTATTAGCTCCAATTATAGCACGCTATAGCTATGAAAGTCGTTTTGTGATTACGTAATCGACCTCAGGCCTTAGAATTAGCCTGCATCGCTTCTTAACACCATTAGAGCTCCTGTGTGGAAATATGTTCATGTCCACAGTGTAGTTAATCATACCGTGCGTTCACACAAGACCCTCATACAAGACAAAATGTGTGGCAGGCGTTGCAGACTAATTGGTAAAAAGAGGTCATTTTACGACCAAGGCAGGTTGATTACGTAGTCTCAAGAAACTGTTCCATGATAGCGTGCTATAGTTGGGGTCTATACAGCAGACCTTTAACCTCCCTGTTGGTCTAACAAAGTATCATTTCTTGAAAACGGCATGTAGACCATACATTAGTTCACTGTAAATTTCAAAATTTCGTTTAATAGATTAAATACCTGTTTTGTACATCAACATTTAAAAGACAAAGAAACGAGGAATCAAACACCTATTCTTGTAAACAATAGTCATCGAAAATAGAAAAAACTTCGTCCTTGTGCCGAAATTAACTTTGTCCATGGGTAGTATGCAGAACTACTGACTAAGTTGTTAAGTCATTGTTCTCCATCGATCTAGTACCAAAACCTATTGTATGGGGATAATACATTTGAAAAGGTTAGGCTATACAGGGTATGTCTATAGAATATATGTTAAGACTGTACAGAATAGTGCAATAGTTGGCTTTATCATTATAAAGCTTGTTGGTATATAGGCATAGTAGGCTATAGAGATACACCATGATCGACAGATTTTAACACAACTATCGGTTATTGGAGAGATATAATTGCCAAACTATTCGCCAGGTAATGTTTCTTTATACATTCTTTCGTTTCGTATAGCATAGAAGATTATCTGGCCGTTATAGTTAAGCTACTAAATTGTAACATTTCGTGAAATGGGTACTCAGTAATTAAATGTATCAGAGAGGTTGCAATATGCAGCTATTAGCTGCTAGAATAAACATCATCGAAACTCGATTTGGCCAAGTATGGCTATAATTATTTTATTTCTAACGGAATGATTTCTCGCCAATTACACTGTTCTCCTATAACCGCACACACCTCAAGAATGACAGACGGCATTGTAGGGGGGGGGGGGGGTCCAGCTTTTGTCGGAGTTCGTAGAATTGTTTCCTTGGAGACGTTGAGTCTTCTATCCATGTGAGGGGGGGGGGGGGAGGGAGTCGGTGCTCCCTCTGAAAACAAAACCTAGAAGTTTGGACGTAAACTGATGAATTCTGAGGCATATTTTTACAATAAGTTAGGCCATGATTATAGGTGTCAACGAAAGATTTTGGTAATAACTACTTTGAAGTTTGTTTGAGGTGAAGAGGGAGACTGGGCGAGGGTATACACCCCGCACATGCGCCTGGGAATTCTATGTGTGTGTGCGTGTGTGTGTGTGGGGGGGGGGGGAGGTCTATTGGTTTATGCATTTAATGGCCCCGGCTACAACGTTCAAAACTTTTCTAAACGATTTAAATATAAATACATTTACAAAATAACCCCCTAAACAAAGAATAAAGAAAAGGAACTCCGTAAGTGATCATTATATAGTTGCTCTTGCATTGTAACCGGTCGCTGCTAGCTATACATGGAACGCTAATTACATGTTTCTTTAATACTTCTCTCGCTTCTTCAGCATTTAATCACGTGTCTACTCTGAGAAGGCTAATTGGAACGAGAATGGTGAAGCGGTCAGATGACGTCACTTAAGAGAATCACGTGTCGTGTAGCTGCAGTTTTAGCTTGTATTCCTTTGATACTATTCTATGTCGTAGAAGTCAACACTTCTTGGAAATACGACCAGCAAGAAAAACCGAAGCTAAGCCAAACTGAGCGGGAAGTTGGGAACGGAGCAACATGGAAAGCCAAATCGGAAATAAAGAACATCTCTGTGAATAACACAGCCGATCGTCATTTCTGTAAGAGACCAAAATGAAATGAGGACCCATTTCGGCTATAGTTGAGCTATGTCAGGGGCACAACCACCATTTTTGTTATGAAGGGGGGGGGGGCGAGGGGCTAAGATGGTATACCGTTTTGAAGGAGGGGTCTAATTGAAGGGTTCTCCTTCCCTTTAGAGGAAATGAAGGGTGCCTTAATGCAAATGATGGTGCTGATATATGCAAGTTTTGAACCAATGTTGAAGAATTTTCAACTTTTCAGGTTGCATTGTACGTATAAGTTATATTTTCATCTACTGTACTCTAGGATTGTTTTGGAATGTTCTTTTAGTTATAAGGTACGGGGTGGGGAGTGGGGGGGGGGCTGATCCCCGAAGTATTCCATGGTTCTTAGCTAGGAATGAGGAGAGGGGGTACACAGTTGTTTCTGTGGAAACTGTTGGGGCTAAACTGTTCTATGTGAAAGGAATACACCGGCCTATAAACTTTTATATAAGATTATATAAAAATGTTACTTTGATGTCACAATAGTATCGCAAGAGAGGTATGGAGGACACCCTGGTATCATATGTAACAGGAAATCGTGTAAAACTAGGACCAAGAAAAACAAAAAATGTTCCCTTTTGGAAATATCTTTAGGCCTATGCTATACCACCCATCCCACACGTGAGACATCCACCCGTGAGACCCTTCTTTTTTTCTAGAACAACATTTTTTGTATGATTTTTTTTTATGGTTTGCAGCCTTACAAGAGACACTAAACGACAGCAGTACCAATCTCATGGGGAAGGTGAAAAGAGGAAAGGTAACGAACTTTACATTGCATTACATTACATTATATTGTAATTAAGAAGTAACCATGTAAACACAATGGTGACTCTCTGCACATAAAAGTTACATAGAAGAAAGAAAGAAAAAAAAAGAACCGTTCCGACTCATTTCAAAAAAAGTAAATATTGTACTGTCCTAGGTAATATATCTATATATAATTTTATGCATTCTCGTCATGTCATATAGACACACTTTTAATGCTATTAAGTAAAAAAGATTCCAAATTTGAGTTAAAAAATGTTGAATTGGATGCCACCCGACGTGAAAGTTGTAATCCATAAGCCTTTGAGGGCTTCTCCCACATTCGTAGTCGCTTATGCTCAAATAACTGCTGATTATTATAAGGTTATTAAAGTCCTTTTCCTATACAACTATTATATTAACGATTTTAATAGCATAGTTTATAAACTGAGCCTTCACTTTGCATATAAATATCGGGACGGAAGTTGGTGTTGTCCTAACAGTTAATTATACTAGCAATATATATGAATACATTGTTGTCACATATAAACGTTTGGACAGAGTATTGAAAATAATCTACCTGATTCACCCAGTTGGGATAAATTTGAAATACATAATAGCTGCATATTGTACATTTAATGAAAAGCTTGGAAACAGTTACATCGACGATATGAACATTACGGAAACTTTATCGAATAGAAACAGGATATTCATGATGCGTATATTGCACGTCATGCATATATTATCCATGGAAGTGCGTTGAAGGGTGACCTGAAAGTACCCTTTAGAAACAATCGTCCAATCCCGGGTGAATGAATCACGTAAAGATGAAACAAATATATCTGGAAATGAATCGCAGCATGTGTTTTGATATATTTAAATAAAATTATTATTTTTATTATTGTGTGTGTACAACTTGTTGTGGTAAAGAAAAAAACCAACTACAAATAAATGAAATGAGGTTCTTTAATTTGTTGTAATGAGATTAATAATGACTGCATATTCATTCTGTTTGATCTAATTTATTCAGAAACACATCATCATCTATAACAATGTTCCTAAGTGCGGAAGCCGATCACTAGCTCACTCAATCAAAGATACCTTGAAGAGAAATGGAGACTTTAGAGGAATTGAAGTCAAGGTATGTCATAAAAGTATATAAGTCAATGCTTTTATTATATATATCTATCCTCTCTTACGAGTTGACAGGTTACCAAGGTAATCCGAATAATAAACAATACGTTCGCGTCTTACAAACATGAAAATACAATTATGATATGATACAAGTACCCTTTTTATTTAGATAAACCATAACTGTGTTGTTAATCCACGTACACTGACTTAAACACTGGAATGTGTCGATAACTGATTGTTAAGTCAAAATTCCCTGCACATCAAACACGCTTGATGAAAATAAACGGTTTTGTGTTGAATTTGAGCATCAACTTGTGTTACCCTGTTGTCGAAATGAATTTATATTTATATTTGTTATGAATTCGATCAATACTATAAATCTATCTGGCAATAATGTCGACAGAACAAAATAACCTAAATAAATATATGACACTAAGTTTCAACGATGTAACACATACAACTAGGTTGGTATTAATTCATAAATCATGTTTTTTTTTTATGTTGTGACTTAAAGCAGATCGTTGTGCAAATATCAGAGTACAGAAATGTTGCCCTAATTGTCACAAGCAGCATACCACGAAGAATAATATTTGCACGTGACATTAATTGACTAATTAACTGAGAATGGCAAATCAGTTGACGCTGTGAGTTGCATGGAGTCGGTTTGTACCGGTACATTAGTTTCGCATTGGGTTATTTATCAAACGGCAAACTTAAAGCGACATGCTATGTCTCGAGTTTTAAGGTATCCAGTTGAAGGCATCACCAGAATATTGTAAGCAGTTAAACAATTCATTAAGCTCTTTCGAAGTGAAAAACAAAATCTGTTTTGAATGCGTTATTGTCACTAACTATTTTGTTTCACAAAGCAAGGCAATGTGTTTGAAAATAAGAGAAAACAAAAACAAAATAAGAGTAATAATAATATAAAGAAGAATTAGTAGTAGTAAAAAAGAATAAAAACACACAAGATATTTGATTGTTTCTTATATGTTTGCGACAGTACGTACTAACATCCTGTTTCAATATCGATAGTTATATTAATAATAATAATAATAATAAATTACATTTATATATAGCGCTTAATACAGCATTTCAAAGCGCTTTACAAAGTAGGAAAGAGACAAAGGAAACCAAGGATAAAAAGAAACTAGGAATCAAACAGAAATGTTTTAAGTTGTCTCTTGAAAATACAAAGGCAGAGTCACGAACGTAAAATGGGAGTTCGTTCCAATGAGAAGGCGCAGCGACAGAAAAGGCTCGAACGCAATGAATGGAGTACATGAGTGATGTGATCAAACTTGTTAGTGAGTGAGACTATAGGCGCACAGCAGCGATCAGAATTCTCTGATTGGGAGCTATATGAGAAACTGACATCTTGTATTATTTGATACACACGGCGGAGCATGATATTGAACCCGCGTATCATTTTAATTTTAAATTTATCGAAAGTAAATTTATTGCTAAATAGAATAAACCTATATAAACCAGGGGTGGGCAACCTTTTTGAATGAATGGGCCAGATATAAGGGGTGAAAAAATTGTCTTGGCCGCACTTAACCAACGACCTGCTGTTGATTTCAAACCTTTGATTCCGAGGACTTTCAAGCAATAGGTGTGAGTACTTAATCTGTATTCACAAAAATATAATGTCAATACAGTACAGTTGATAATTAATGGGGATAACATGCCTACCTGACAGCATCATTAGTGCCGATAAATTCTAAGCAGCTAGCTCGTTTTTTGTGATGATGTAAAATAGATTGATTTTTTTCTTTTTATTGAGACATCTCACGGGCCGCAAAAAAATCACTGGCCGGCTGCATGTGGCCCGTGGGCCGTAGGTTGCCCACCCCTGCTATAGACTATACAAAACCGACTAAACAGCTTTAATTGAATTCCAACGCGAACGCAAGGTAAACATCATATGTCAGTCAAAGGATGTCGAGCGAAGCCTAGAAACTGTCAAGGTAGAAATTAATGTTCATTACGGTTAGATTTAAGTAGAAGTCGGATATCATATATGACGCGTCAGAGCATGGATTAAGAAGTCAATTACTGTGGAATGATAAATGAGCAGTAGGAGCAAACCTAGATTATCGGTTTACTGTTGTATCATTGATGTACCACAACGGACAATACGTCGTAAGTTATGTCGGTACCCTAAAGGAAGAGATAAAAGACTTAATGAGGTGTCAAACTCATTAATGTCTTAAGTATAGAAAACTCTGACTATATCGATGGAGGGGTAATGTTTAGTATAGCTGATGAAGTTGATGTCACATGGAAGTCATTAATTTCAAGCTGTATATTGGGTTGTCATGTGATTTCGTGTCACTGTGACCGATAGCCATGTATCATACATACATAATTGGATAACTTCCTCTCAATCTAACTAAACAGCAAAAAAAAAAAAAGGATTTGAAAAAGGAGTGGTGGGGAAGTGGAGTCGTTGAAGCGGACCCCCACCCCCTCCGCCCCCCATTACAGCCTTAGACATGAAATCGTGCATTCTGAAGCATATGTTTGGTTATAAATTATAGGTTAACAATTATGTCTAAACGTACGGTAACATTGTGCTAATAACTATATACTTAAACTTATTGGGCTGGAGGTGGAAAAAAAGTGGGGGCGTAGGGGGTGTACAAACCTGTTATGACCATTCAATGTAATTTAACGTTTTATTTTTTTTATTTTGTCATTGGTAAATCTACAAGGTCAAATTTGAGCTTATTACAAATGAAAAGATTTTACAGGTTTATGTTCAAAAGTAGAGGGTATACATTTGGGTCGACAAACATATACACAGGTGATTTGTTTTCTTAGCAACGACAAACAGAACAGACCTTCAGGGAATGCTATAGGTTATCATTACAAGTGGCTATTGAGGGGTTACTGTTAGTGAGGGGTTAAACTGCTAGTGAGGGGTTAAACTGCTATTGAGGGATTCAACTGCTATTGAGGGATTCAACTTCTAATTTGAGAGGATAAACTTACATTATCTCCACTACACCGCATCGTCTTTGTCAGTGAGATATCGTACTCCAATTTTGTTTTGTTTATACCGATCCAGTTTTGTGTTTAGTTTTATGAGAACAGTCAATTGATTTGAACTAAATCAAGACTAATCGATTACAATACATTGATTTCTAAATTACAGGGAAATAAAATGAAAGGAAGCGACTTGAGCAAGTCTTTCAGAGGGATACACGCACCATCTTATATCTCTGGTCATATGCCATTTGTGGTACCAAGCAGGTATGAATATCAGCGTTCCTTTACATAGCTTTTTCAATGTGACATCATCAATAATTGAAGCCGGGTGACAAACTTAATAGCAACAACGTGAATATTAGCAACGTGTTAGTAAACCCAATAACAACGGCGTGTAGGCCTATAGTATAGTAACGTCGTAGTGAAAGTTACTTAAACGTGAATGTTTTGTCGTACGGTATAGGCTACCTGCTAACTCTCTCCAAATCCTCACCAGTAAAAGTGTTAAACCTGTAAAACACAGTAAAGCAGTTTAACACGAAGTTGTGGAAATCTTCCTATACTAAACGAGTTTTAATTTTCCAGTTAGAACATTCCTGTGAAGTCTTCAGGTTTTAGACACCTACATTTATTTGGATACAATTCTTTTGTATATTGGAATCTCCCCCCGCCCCATCCCGTCCCTAGTGCACTAGGGATGCATAACCAACCAGCTCTATTAAATAGTATACTTCTCTGCCTTCTTTTACTGAAACAGAGAGAATATAGTTTATATCAACATGGTACGGGATCCGATCCAGCGTTTCATTTCTCTGTACTATTTTGCGATCAATGGTGACGAAAGTGGCGTGAAACCGGGATCCAAGCTAAAGTCGGTAAGATCCAAAATCTCTTATATGTTTCTTCCTCCCGAACAAGACTTGTAAATAATGTGTTCTAACAGTCTTTTCTTCACAAAGGCATAGGATTTGCCAATTTAATTTCTAACATTAAACACAGTCTGATGAATACTATGTAGACCTTTACGACCATCATACCTTCAAAATTTGTCATATCAACTTCTATAATGTCACTCCAACAGAGGACATAGATGAGTTATTACATATAATTTTCCATTTCACCTTGGCTCACTCAATCTATCTTAATTCACTCACAAAGAAAAGGAAGGCATTGATATTACATATTAAATTTGTTTTTTTCGTATTTCAGTTTCACGCAATTTGACGTAATTTTTCATGTTTCGTTCAATGCAATTATTGTTCTTGCTGCAATATATGAATATTCAAACTAGTTCATTTGAATAACAGGGAGAAACGTCAGATTCCCAGTCAGAATAAAAGCGCTTCATTTTCTCGCATAAAGTTCTTCATTGCTTTCGTCTTGAATTACTTTGTTGTAATAAATGCGTACACGACGGAAGTTTGTATGATGGCAATTTTGAACTAAATTACGGATTCAAAGTTCAAATTTATTTCGTTTTATGTTCTTTTACAAGTTTTGACAATGTTTAAATATTTCATACATAGTATGGCCTACTTCTGCAGTTACATGAATTTCCTGTTATTATTTTTTATTTTTTTCATTTTTTTCACTTTTAGTGAACGTGTTCATTATTTTGTTTTTCTTGATAAAGAATCGGACAATAGATGAATACATTAAAGATGGCGGTGCTGTGACGTCACATATATATTTTCACTTCGATCGATATGACTTGTACGAAACGTGAGTTAATGAAACATTTCCTTTTTAAGAAGATTTTGAATGGGAACTTAATTATAAAGTAACAGGGAAAAATATTTTTTCTTGATCGATCTTGCGGCTACCATTCAAGAATCAATCAGATAGTGTTATCCTACTAGCCGATACATATTGTGATTAACTGCATTAAAATAACACCAGCCGATTTACATGCTAGTGTACAATACTAAGTTGTACTGTAATATTAAAAACAAAATAACAATATAATTTTTATCATGATATATCATTGAACCATGTAATACAATATTCCACAATATTATTGTGGATGTCTTATATTATATTATTGTGATACAATATTATAGTGTGATACTTTGTTAAATCGGGTAATAATTATTAGCAACAATATTATAGTGGATGTTTTATATTTTATTATAATGATACAATATTATTGCGCGATACTATGTGAATGTCGGGTGATTGAATTTACACTGTACACTTTATCCAGTCAATACAGCTTTCATACTTACATTAGTAGAAGGTTCACTATTGCAATTGCTATACCTAACTCAACAGAGTGTATTTGAAGATATACATAGCATCAGATACGCGACATATGTGATTGGGTTAATCTGTCTTCGATGGACGAACGATACTTCATAATAATAATAATAATAATAATGATGATGATGATGATGATGACGATGATGATGATGATGATGATAATGATGATGATGATGATGATGACGACGACGATGATGATGATGATGATGATAATTATAATATGGCAGTTATAAGCAGCAAGTAAACTAGCAATTGAGTTTCAGTTGTAACACAAACATTCATCTCTAGTCAATTCATAATCATGCCAAAGAGCACTTTTTAGATTTTAAGCAAAACTTAAATATGACAACATGGTATAAACAGTTTGATATTTGTTTTTCACAGGGCCAATAGTAGTGATAGTATTCTACAACGTTCGAAGGCAAATATTGATAAATATTTTATACTTGTTGGATTAACCGAGGAATTGGAGGCTACCGTAGTATTGTTGCAGAAGTTACTCCCCGATCTACTACAAGGCCTACACAGGATGTACAAGAAAACTACCGCAGGTAAAGATGATATATTTAGGTCAATAGTTTCATTTTTAACTTTGAAATTGAATTCAATCACTGAATAAGACTGCAATATATTGCAATAAAATGCAATATATTGCAGTCTGATCGTCAGGTGAAGTGACCAATTCGCGGACGAATTCACGGACGGACAATTATATGGCAAGTAAGATAAACAGTTAAGACTACATATTTCGTCAAATTATACACTGCACATCTATGGGATTCAGTTTCGTTGAGGATAATTTATTTTAACCGTTTGGAATTAGTGACATTATGAGACAATATACATCTAGACTGACTGACAGACTGACATAAAGATAGATTGATGACCTTATTAAATAGTTATGAGCTCTGATAATAATGAAAGGGCTTTCGTACAGTATAGAAGGAAGGGACGGCAATGAACGGGATGAAGTGGATGAGAGTGAGGGGCATTTGGGTTGTCGGGGGGTGGGGGGGGGATGAGTGATGGGTAGGCGTTGGAACTACCACTTCTACTTCTGTAACCCAGTTTCCTCAGAGAGCTGATTAACTGAATTAATAATAAACCTTATTTTCTATTTTTATGGTGCCGATCTTAATGCTATAATTGCCAACCCAGATATACGAAATAAAGCACCATTTGCATCGAAAACGTTCTATTTTATTGTATACTTTCACGTTGCTTAGTAACACTCAAGTTCATTCCAACCACAGATGAGGTTACGAAACGTTTATGTTTGTGTGTGATGATGGTCTTTATTTAAATAGGAGGTATCGTTCTTATTATTTAGTCCGACCAATAAAATAATCACCATTAGGCATCTTATTATATTACCTTATATTAATTCATAGGTTTGGTTCTGTAAATGTAATAGACATTTTGAATGATTAAGACATTGTTAAAACATGAGTCTTTCTTAACCACTTGAACAGCTGTGTTGCAAAATCGACAGTTATAAATAATGTCATTGGAATATCTATCTTGTTGTGCAAAATGAAAACAAAAATGAAATATAATGAAAATGACTCTTTTTATTTTTAACAGAGAGACGTTCTAGTTATTCTACCTTGTACAAAGTGCCTCCGTCCAATCAAACGATCGAAATATTAAAGGAGAAACTTAAAGATGAATTTGAACTTTACTTGTTTGTCAAACAAAGGTTTGAAGAAATAAAGAGACGATACAGGGTGACGTAGCAGCACAGTGAACCAATCAGTTATTTGTATTATTATTATTTGAAGGCAGTGACGTCATCATGCGTATAAGAAAGCTAAGGTATTGTTGTTTATGTAATGTTTCCTTTTAAATAATGCTGTAAACGTACAAAAAAGAACAGGGTACTTCCGAAGCGTCAAACTGTTTTCGAAGCTGGCAAAATACTTCTGTGGATAAACGTTTTGATTGGAGAGATAATTCGGTTCCTATAACGGTAAGACGAGGCTGTCAAGCAAACTGGTCCATCGGACACCCGGACACTATTCACCACCACGCCGGCAAGACCAAATCGTGTCGCGGAAATAATTGAATCATAAAGTTGGACAACTGGGATCCTTTGGTAGACATGAGAAGAATGCAATGTATTGACTATTGGAAGCATATTTCGTTTTAAGCATGGAGTAACGAGTACAAACAATTACAAGGACCAATTGATATTTTGCTTGTGTCTGTCTTTATATCTTTTTGTGCAATAGTGTTACATTCTGATTTAACTATGTACATGATCGTTAAAGGTACTCTGTATAGGCCCCAAATTATAGCATGCTATAATTGCTAGACGTTTTCAAAAATTACTTTCCTGGAGGTGTTTACTCCCCAAAATGTTTTCAGACATTCCAAATGAAAATACAAGATTTCCTCCAGGATGATAACAAAACTAGTTTAACAATTTAGACCAAAGGTGACTATATTTAAAAATCTGGCATATTTGGGGCCAATAGGCCTACAGCATACCTTTAAGCTGCTGTTATGGTGCACAGTAAAGTGACGTACATCACACGATGGAGTCATGCAAAAGGCACTCTGGATTGTAATTCACCACCTTAACTACCGTACATCACATGGGGACGCCGCAAACCCAGGCACCTCATCAGAATGACCACGGACACTATATTCACTGCCACACCGGAGCCTCCGACCCCGCGGGTTCCAATATTTTCCAATATATTTCTATGCATGTACACATATGACGGTATCATTCATTTCACTACGAATTTCATTTCAATATGACGAAATCATCCATGAAAATTTACCACCTTCACTTTGTTCACAACATCTTCCAAACAATTTCTCCTCAAACTGAATAGAATTCGACAGGCTTAAATAATGCCGCACAAGTAGTAAATATATAATACGCAGGGCTCGATTGAACTATTCACCCGTCAACATCATCACAGCAATATAAATATTTTTGAGAAGTTTAACATTCTTGCACGTACTCAATATACATAAATTACATTCATCTAACCAAAACTCATCTGGAGAGCAAGTACAAGATTCTGAGTGCTGGAGTAAGAGTACAAAATCCCTCGAGTACCAGCTCTACAACTCATGTATGAGGGCGCACGAGGGCTAGAGAGGGCGTTGTGGTCAAGTGGTTAAGGCAGTGGACTTGTGATCTAAGGATTACAGGTTCGAGCCCTGGCCAGATCACTGCGTTGTGTCCTTGGGCAAGGCACTTTATCTCCATTGCCTCTCTTCACCCAGGTGTATAAATGGGGACTTGCGAGGTGACTTGTAAATATAGTTGCGTGCGCCGGTTTGTGGCTGCACCCTATGGGAAGTCCCCGAGGGGACACGTGGCTGTGGTGCACTGTGGTAACCCAGGAGAGATTGTTTGAATTGTGCACACTTTGGTGTGTAGGCGTGACAGGTTACCAATGACCAGGGTTAAGTTACACATCCGGGACAGCAAGTTTGCTTATGAGGATGTTCATTAATCAAGAATAGTACGAGCTCGTACAAAATACCCCGAGTACCAGCTGTACAACTCTATGAGGATGCGTGAGGGCTTATTACGAGTATACAGGGGGGGGGGGGGGGGCGGGGTGTTCACCCCTTTTCAACCTCACACATGAATTCAAAAGTGGTCATTAGCAGAGGCTCTGCATTTAGAACCCTTTGGTTATTTTTATACAGTACCTACGATTCACGTGAAGAACGTAGGATGAGTAGAAGTGAATTTACAGGATAGGTATACAAGCCAGTAAACTTGACTTGCTTTATAATACAGCATATCACATAAAGATTACAAATCAAAGACAAATCAGATAAACTTCGACATATGACCCCTGCATTGTGAATGTCACCATTGCGTTGTAAATAATATAAGCAGTGCGTATTTTGGTCTCACGGAATAACCTTATATTACGCTAGTCGATATCAGCAGCTACTGTTACTGTATATTGTATCGCTGTTCATATCAACCTGATCAACCTTTAACCTGATCATGTATAATTATTTATTCCCTTTGCAAGGGACTCTTGATACGCATTTGACATAGTATCATCACGATCACACGATTACCATCTCGATGTAAGTGGAATGGGGTTAAGGGTGGATCAAGTTGTTTTGGTTTTCGTGCCCAGTTGCAATCTTGTAATAGTGAATTTTCTAACATAAAATGACTGCCTAGAGTCTTTTTCGGTATAACAGTGGCGTCGCCAGACATTTCAATCTTAAGGGGGGGGGGGGTGGCGGGCACAGGGAGGGCACAGCACGTGATTAGGGGGGCACAATGTTTATTTGTGAATGCCGTCCTAGGGGAAGGTATAAAGAGAAGGGGGTGTTCCCCGAACTTTCTGATTAATTAAGGGTCTTTAGATGCAATCTGGTGCTATATTGTGCACTTGAAGTAACTTTATGTTCAATAATTTTCGGGCTTAGTCTGTCCGATATTCATGTTTTTAATTGAAGCGGATAAAAATTTATACAAAAAATGGAAATTAACTCTTTTGCTTTGATAAATGTTTTTTTAAATAAGAGTATTGAAATTAAAATTCATGCAGGTCGTAGTGAAGTTTAAGCACTAGCGGTTCACGCCGTGGCCTCTGTTACATTGTTAGTGAGAAAACAACTGGTTATTGTGATGGTCGATGAAAGTTTACTGATGAACATAATATACGTCTCGTCATTTTGCAAAAAAAAAGGTTTTGTTTGAGCACTTTTTTTTAACACTACAAATCACATCTGGGGGTACCTGGGGTTAGGGGGTGGCACGATTTTTATTGGGAGGGCACATGCCCTCCAGGCCACCCCTTGGCGACGCCACTGTGTATAACTGCTTCTACTTTTGAAGAAAAGTCACCCAAGATAGAGAAAAGCAAACGACTTAACCTATCCACTCTCAACTCTAGTCACTTAACATCGAGATTGTCACCGTATGTGATCATGATAATATGTTAAGCTGTGTATCGCGACTCGGACATGAGAAAGCGAATAGATAATACAAATGATATTAGCCAAAACTGCTTCTATTATTCTAGCAGGTTGACGAGGCTAATTTGGTCACTAATATGCTGTCATTCAGTGTGATATATTATCCATTCAGTAACTGAGACGGCTGTTTCTTTTACGTTGAATCACGTGATAAAAAAAGATGATTTATTACTTGTAAGAGCTCGTTCGAGATTAAGGTTAGTCTTGTTACTCCGCGGTCTCACGGTCTCATTATGAAAACGCATTATTCGTTACAAATACTAGAAGACACCCACCCGTTTAGCTAGTAGCGTATAATTCGTGAAATGTTGATACAGTCCGCTCTTGAAGTATAGTTTACCAAGATAACGGCGGGAAAGGCTCACATATTCGGACTGTGCTTTTTTGTTGATGTTTTATTTGTCCGGCTGATTATTATTCAGAAAATAGAATCAAGTAAGTCATTTTGTATTTTCCAAATCCAATTACTATATACACTGAGTGACATGTATTATATATTCAATTGATCAATAGTAAAGTATAGCACAGGCTGACGAAACTAAATGTTCTGGCTCGATAAATGATTATTCATGAATGAATGATACAGCATTTGTGATAAATAAAAACAAGATAGCCATTTAAATTAATTTTTGCAAAACAAATAATCAGCTTATTGATTACAACTTACACGTCGTGTGGCTTCAAAATTCAACATTTTACTCAAATTTGATATCTTTCCAAGTTTAGAAAGTTATTTCAGATGGGAAAATCGTAGATTGCTCTTGGGATCAAAACCAACCTAACTATGACCCTGCCGGGTATGGGTATCGAATCCGAAACCTCCCGGTTGCTAAGCCTCATTGCTTCAAATGCCACCGCCTTTATCCACTCGGCCACAGTACCGGTATAAATTATTTAGGGAAACATTGCGCAAATTCAGAATTGGGTATCAACATAAACCCATAATAATTCTGCATGTGCTTCTGTAGAGTTACATTTAGGTCTAATCAAACCATTTTAACGGCTGATCATTATGATCAGACAGCCCTTAGTTGTTTGCATCATGTGATAACCGTAAAGATTACCAGCTATTCGTTATGTGCAAATCCATTCCTTCAACGTTAGGTACTATACACACAATCGAACTTAAATTTTGAGTACTCAGTACAGATTGGTAGTACGAGTATAGGAGTTGAATACAAGAAAAAGTAGAATTCCCTTTTGGCGAGAAAACGAATACGAGTACAAACCTCCAAGTCGGTGTTCGTATAGCTAAAGGATGACATTTGAGACAGAGATTTTATATTTTAATATGTTATTTGTCCAAGAAAAGAGGAGAAGGGAAGATTTAGAGCTACTGTTGTTTCTATAGCTATTCCTGTTTGCAGGATAATCCCCTTTAAAGTTATGCTAAATCTCTGGAATACTCGGTGCAGGCATTAATGTTAAATGTTAATCCATTGTCTTATAAATTATAATAACTTCATCAAAAATGTTCTGTTACGTTCATACAAACAAAAGAGAGCCAACATTTGGATGGCATTTAATACCATTTGTCCCTGACAAATTTGTATAGCATTTTAAGAGTGTTATTTTAGGCCATAAAACCTTTTAATTAAGCCAAAAATGTTGTGCATTTACGATAGAGTTTTGTTTTATATCTGAGAGGATGATCTATTGGTCAGTGTGTTAGACTAAGTAGTCCAGCCACTTAAATTAGTGTGCCTCGGGTGTTTAATGGTTCATTTCAAGTTAAAAAAGATGAAGATAAAAGTGGTATATAAATATAGCCGGGACTGATAAAAGGTGATTCTACACGGTCTGTAACATATATAATATTAATGTTATGCCTCACATCATCCTGTCACCGTGTACTATGTTAGTATTATTATTGATATGTGTGTAAGTTTCAACAGTACCCGAGGACAAGAGAGAGTTTAAAAAGTCTCGATCTACAATGATTCCTACAATGATAGCTCAGTGGTTAACGCCGGTGCCTTACAATCATAAGGTCCCGAGTTCGAGTCACTCCAAGACTAATGTATGTCGTCCAGTTACAGAGTTGTTGACAATTGACAACTCATAATCATGGACGTTAAATATGAATCTAAGAGACTGACTTCGGTCAGCTTGCGGCTTTGATAAGCCAATAATGGCTTCTTTGCGAGTTTCTGCTTGCAGGAGGATCCAAAATACATACATACATACACACATACATACATACACATTCCAACAAAGCCTTGTGAAAAATGTCCACTTTGCGATCAACTTGCGCATGTGATCCAATCAATTTTGTCAATAAATGTATGCCTCTTATCATTAAGACGGGCTCTGTTGGCGCTAATGATACGGTACCAGGATGGATGCGTGCAGACAGTATATAAATATTAGGACCTAATTGTTTGAACAACGGATTAAATAATTTAAGTTTCCTTTTGTAAACACCTGGACATATCTTGTATAATAATTTATATTGCATTAAATATACTTTGCTCAGGGTTGCAAGATGCAATTGCTCACTGACTTTTGTTATTACTAAAAACGATGTAAGAAGGACTCATATTTACACTTCCAAAGTCCACAGATAAAATAATGTTCATAACGCGGTTCAAGTTTGATGTACCGAAAATTAGCAACATGCTCTGTTACAGTTATGTTATGTAGAAAGAAATGTGCATAATAAATACAGTTCGTCAGCAAACGTCAAGGTAATATATTTTTGTTTTCAATTCAATAGTATAGTTAATTTAAAAAGAAAAGAGTAGTTTCGTAACTTTACAAATCCATTCAAATGTTTTGTTCTTTATTGCATGATTCCAGTAATTAAGTATTTCTCGCATAAAGAATAGCCAGCAGTAGTTGTTTTGTTCTGTTGTATAGCTAGCTCATGGCTAATCACGGGTCCCTGGATAGTCGTCTTAATGGCGGTAACTGTAAATATGCAAACTGACAAGGGAAACGAAACTAGTTTAACACTTTAGCCTAAAACAAAGTATGTTTGCCAAAAAATGTGCATCTTATCAGACCAAATATACAATTTCGTATCAATGCATCCAAGTATTATATTCATATAGTTACTGTTTTAGCGGAATAGGCTTGAATGACTGGTGAGATCTTCCTGACATCATCACACTTCAGTGACTGTAAGGAATAACCAG